>OY796884.1:40633643-40897106 GCA_963680785.1 Diplosoma virens | reverse complement strand
TTGGAGTTTCTTTTGAACAGATGGCGCTCATTAAAAAGCTCTTTGAGTAACAATTTGATCGTGAATGCGGCAGCGCTAATCACTTAACTTATAAGGTACCATCTTGTACACGAATACGATAGATTCAACTTAGTTTCGCAAACTTGTTTTTTCATCTTTGATTTTCGAAGTTGTAATCATCGCCAAATTTATGCATTTGTAGTTAACTATATACTGTAACTTTGTTTAGCTTGCCCTTAGACTTTTTAGCGTATATATTTTCGTTATCGTCAACAAATCCTTCAGTCAGCCAATCTTCGAGCTGTGGAAAAGACGCTCGTAAACAGTTTATAAATTCTCGCGGGACCAGAAGAAACTTTTGAAATTTATGAAGCAGAAATTCTTTTCCGAATAGTACGCTAGGAAGTTTTAAAGACTGCATGCATTTATAATTTTTACAGTATATTATTGTACTAGTATCAAGTTCTTTATCTTGTAATATGTACGTAATTATACACACCTGATGAGACCTAATTAGGTCGAAACAGGGCCTTGTCGTGTTGTTATTACAAAATTTACAATTGTACTGTGTATGTTATCTTTAGTTTTGGAGTTTCTTTTGAACAGATGGCGCTCATTAAAAAGCTCTTTGAGTAACAATTTGATATATTTATATAGGTAAGATATGTATATTGGTATTTCTACCTGACTTTAGGATTATTTCTATTGAAAATGTTAAATATGGTTTAAAAAAGTATACTCTTTCCCTAAATTGTATGATAAATTTGATGCTGACAACATAAAATTGCGTAGAAAAATTATCGTATAACTAAATTTTTAAACTTTTATATTGTATAAAATTATGCCTACCAGTTTCAGAATTTTTAACAGTTTTGTAAAAAAATTCCGTGCTTATTTTGATTTATTGTAAGTTTTTCTGCAACAGAAGTTATCGAACTTTTCGAAAAGCGTAAATAATAGATAGCAGGGACATTCCATGTCAACTCACATCCCTCTTTTGCCAGCTATCTTCGATTTTGTTGAAATTCGGCATGTTTTTAGGTGTTGATAGAAAAATGTCTCAAACCAAATTTCAGGTTTCTAAATCAAATAGTTTTTGATACATGAAAGTTGAAAGTTAGACACAAAATTGCCGTTTCAACGCCCCTGATTGAGCAAAAGTGACGCTCCTGGCTTTATTTTTTAATTGATTTCAAAGATGTTAATATTATTGGAAAGCTCTGTTCAGCAGCATTCCAATGATATTCATATCTCAAATTTATCTATATAAATAAAAAGTTATCTTTTGTCGTGATCTTGTGACCTTGACCTCGCATGACTCCAAAACCCCCACTCTACATAAAAAGTTTTTTTAATATTTTTGTTCCTCACATAGAGGACAATCAGCATGCCAAAAATAAAAGTGGGATCTTTATGGGTTTTCAAGATATTTTTTAATTAAAAAAATTTTAACAAAATTGATTTATTTGAAAATATTGACAAAGTTGCGAAAATATTTTTGTGAAAATATTAACAAATTTCCATCATTAGGCACACACTTGTTCAATAAAATGCAAGTATTTTGAAAATCTATAAAGATCCCACTTTGATTTTTGGCATGCTGATTGTCCTCTATGTGAGGAACAAAAATATTAAAAAATTTTTTTGTCTAGAGTGGGGGTTTTGGAGTCATGCAAGGTCAAGATCACAAGGTCGCGACAAAAGATAACTTTTTATTTATATAGATAAATTTAATATATAAATATCATTGAAAAGCTGCTAAACAGAGCTTTCCAATAATATTTACATCTTTGAAATCAATTAAAAAATAAAGCCAGGAGGGTTACTTTTGCTCGATCAGGGGCGTTGAAACGGCAATTTTGTGTCTAAATTTCAACTTTCATGTATCAAAAACTATTTGATTTAGAAACCTGAAATTTGGTTTGAGACATTTTTCTATCAACACCTAAAAACATGCCGAATTTTAGCAAAATCGGAGATGTTTGGCAAAAAAATGCCAAAAAGGGTGTGAGTTGACATGGAATGTCCCAGCATTGAAACTCAGTGTCAAATTTTATTGATATATGATTGCTCTCATCAGAATAAGTAGTGCCGGCTAAAGTTAATAAAGTCAAAAAAATTTTTGAGCTTTGTCGCATCATAAAACTTACAAGCTTATGTTAGTTTCGGTTGTCAATAAGTCTTTTTAATAAGTTTTAAAAGTCAAAATAAATATAAATTTTTCACAATTTAATCGCATCAAATTTTACTTCCAAAAAACTCATTTCTTGTTTATTTTTGTAAATTTTTAAACAGCTATAAGTAATTTAAATATTTTTAAAATTCATATCAAACATTCTTCAATTCATCAATTAATAAAATTACAGTTTCTCTAAATTAATGTAAATTGCTGTTTTTACAACAGTTTAACCGTAATCTGTCCTTAAAACTTCTATGATAAACCAAAATTATTAAATCAAAATAAAGTTAAAATTTAACAGAAATAGAATTAAACCAAATTTTTTGATATCAAAATAGAAGCGGAGAGCTTATCAGCAACCTAACAAATTATCGAAAAACAGTTCTTATTTCAATTCAATAAATATCGTATTCACCAATTCAATTAAGTACACAAAATCAAGTCTTCACTTCAAATCTGCAGTGTGTATATACACATCGCGTTGGCAGCGTGATCAAGTAATTAAAGCGCTGTGATTGTGATTAACATGGTCTCAGTTCAAATCCTACTAGCTTCATTCTGTTGTGTCCTTTGGAAAGACATTTTACGGCATTTTCCCCCTACTTGGTGGTCTTGGAAAGCAGAAATTAAAGTCATATCTCTATAAATTTTAAGCGGATAGCAATGTCTTGGCATCTCGGGAACCTGGTCGGGGTAAATGCTTATCCTAAGTATTAGCGTCTCCGTCGCTTTCCTGCAAGTCAGGAGAATAGATATAGAGATAAAATAAAAAAATCAATAAATAATTTTTCATGAAACGTTTTTAGACACTAAGTCAAAAAGATTTTATGTTTTCAAAAAGTGTTTCATTGTTGAATCATTTGATCAGCTGTAGCTTGGTTACCACTGGTTTATACTTTTCGATATTTTAGTTTCTTTGCGTCAGATTTAAAGAGGCTGACAGATTTTGGATCCGAAATGCAAGCCGTACTTTGATGACCACAGTTCTACTGTTGTGTTAAGAGTGTGATGTAACAATGTACTTTGTGTAACCTGATGTTTCATTTATTCGCACAACGTGGTCAGATGTGTTTAGCTAGTTTAGGTTTAGGAAGTGTTTCATTTATGTTAAGATGTGCTAGTTGCTTAGTTAGATTAGGGTTAGGGATGTTTCGTTGTGTTAAGTTATGCTCTTGTAATTATTACTTTTGATTCTATTTGAATAAGGTTTGATGGATTCTATTTAAATAAGATTTGGTAAATGGTTTTGAGTAAGTTTATAAGATAAGAGTTATTAAAGTACTATTGTATTTAAGTGGATGAAAAGCAGAAGCGGCATCAAAGACTGAATTGAACCCGGACCCTAGACACGGGACAATAAAATAGGAGGCTTTATTTTGTAAATAAGTTTGATTTTATTTCTTGTGTCAATTGCAGACAAATGTGTTCACATAGATATGGATAATTGATGATATTGAAATCTAATTTGCTGGGACAATTTTAAAATAACAATTTGCAGTTCATCCATAAAACCAAACTAAATAAAAATAACATTATAATAAAAACAAATGTCAGTTTACGTTTGTTTTTTATAAATATAATTAAAGTAGAAAAAACTAAATGCAATCACATCATCAACCAATAAATTATATTTTACTACTGACACGCAACTAGCAAACTGATCTTTACCGTTAATAAGGCTTATTAGGTTGCTTTTGCCTGCTTTATTCATCTTCAGATTAATCAAAAAAAAATCTAACAAATTTACAAACCTTTCTTTTTCGTCGTCGTCGTCATCATTTGAAGGGCATCCACTCCAGGTCAGACACAAACAGGACTGGGGATGAGGGTTTATCCTTTTACTACCCCAGACTGCTGGACTGCTCGAATCAGATGCTGGCAGTGGTGTCATTAAGCCATCATCGAGTTTCGTCATCCAAAACCGTCAGACCTCGTGCTCCATGTGGTGCCCGATGTATAGGGCACACTGTTAGTACATGGTCTGCGGTTTGCTCTGAGGCGCCACACTCGCAATTCGATGAAGGAGCGAGACCCCATTTGTGCATGAACGAATGGAATCGCCCAACACCAGTCCGCAGGCGGTTGAGCTTAACCCAAACTGCTCGGGTAACCCCATCCCAACAGACCTGGCACCGGTCCCGGGCACAAAAGCACGGAGCCTGGAAGCATTTTCACAGTACTCCGTTTTCCATTTGTGATTTGTCCATTCAGAGGCGCTGATGCCAAGTCTGGCAAGGTTGTCCAAAAGACTCGGCGCACCTGGCACAAACGGGCGTCTGGATCTTAGTCTCACTTGGCGAGTATCTGAGGACCCACTTAAAAGACCATACAAGATATGATCGGGGTCTAGAGATCCACGGTGGGCCAAGGAGAGTGTTGCTCCCAGTCGGCGAAGCTCAACTGGCTGCATGCCTGAGAGTACAGGTAGGTGGTCCGTTTGAGTGGGACACAGGCATCCAGTAACTATGTGCAAGGCGTCGTTCAAGACACTGTCAATGAGGCGAGTGTGAGCACTGCAACACCAGACTGGCGCACAGTACTCACCTGTTGAGTAGACTAGAGACAAGGTGGCTATGCGTAGTGTTTTAGCACCAGCACCCCATTCCGAGCCCACGAATCGCCTCAGCAGTGTGACGCGCGAGGATAGTTTGTTGCGTAATGCCACTAAATGGTGACGAAACGTGAGCGATCTGTCCAGTTTTACCCCGAGATAAGTAGGGGTTGGACAGGACTGTAAAAGTCTACTATTGTTGTAGACCTTTAGCTCATGTTTGGCCTCTCGGTTATTTAAGTGAAAGGCTGCCGTTACCGTCTTAGTGTGACTGAGCTTCAACCTCCAAGTCTGGAGAAACGCTAAAAGTGTAGACATGTCTTGGCTTAAAGTCCCCTCCAAGTCCTTCCAGTTTCAAGAAGAGTGCAACAATCCTAAATCATCGGCATAAGCAAACGTTCTGGAAATCATGGAAGAAAGATCGTACGTATAGATGTTAAGTAGAAGGGGATCCAAGACCCATACCTGAGGAACGCCATTTTCAAGACGCCGTAGCCTACTTTGCTTGCTGTCACCGGTGGTAAGGGTGAAAATTCAATTTCGGACAAGCTCCATAATCACTCTGACCATGTGCTTATCCGGAAGCAGTCTCAACAGCTTGCAGGTAATGCCACGGTGCCAGAGAGTGTCATAAGCAGCTGTCAGATCGATAAATACGGCACCGGCCTTCTTTTTAGCCTCGAAAGAATCCTCGATGTTTTGGGTTAGCAGAGCAACTTGATCTACGGTTGACTTCTTGCATCGGAACCCAGCCTGCTCTTTAGGGAACAGTGGATCGATTAATGGTTCAACGCGGGCGTAGATAAGCCTCTCGAGGATATTGTAGGGAACACAGAGCAGAGATATCGGTCGATAACTCTTTGGGTGCCCCACGGGCTTTGCTTGTTTTGGAATCGCGACCACAAACGCTCTTGTCCAGATCTTGGGAATTTTGAGTCGGCGCAAACAGGAAGAAAGGAAGTCACGTAACTAGGACTTCAAAGCAGCTCCAGCATGGAGTATAAGCTCGGAGCGGATGGAATCAGGACCCGGAGCTTTACCTGGTTTTAAATGTTGAAGGGCAGCACCAAATTCTCTCTGTGAAAAATTGTCAGAGATATTTACTGCGTCTGGTGTTGTGGTCCTCCAAAGATCAGACACTTCTTAAGAGACAAGTTGAGATGACTTGCGGTCAACAGCCTCGTATTTCCCATTTCTAACCAGCTGAGATGCAATAGCATCGGATGAAACGGAACAGTGACGAGGAAAATGTCGTGACCTACCAGTAAGGTTGTTCAAAATACTCCACGCTTTTCGACTAGAGTGTGAGTAGTCAATACTCCGAACTGCCTCGAACCATCGATTCCTCCGCTTTCTGTCAAGCTTGGCAAGCAGAGCAGTAGCAGCCAAACTTGAGTCGTCTCCCTGAGGAGACTGCAGGAAGGTTTTATAGAGGGATTCACACTCTGCATCCCAACACGGAATATAGTTGTTTTGATACCCGCGTGGGATAGTCTTTTTGGCTGCTTTCCTAATGGTGTTACAGAAGTCCTGGTAAGCCGCATCTACATCAAGTGAATCAGGCGGAAACAAAGTGTTTGCGAATTTATTCGTCAAAGGAATGTAGTGACTCCATTTGGCCTTGCGGAAGTTCCATCGCTTAACAGATATGCTTGGCACTGCCATAGCAAACCTTGGTAGTGTAATAAGCGAAGGTCAATGTTGTGACCTGGAGAACTTCTCAAGGATACGTCTATCCGGTAAGCGACTGTTTGGACCTACGCTAGCAAAAGCTAGATCTGGATTGGTACCAGTGTTTCAGCGGCCGGAATAAAAACTGGCAGTGTCCTTGGCATTATATAGGAGGGCAAGACAATTAATACTTGCCCAGCAAGCCAAACACTCACCGGCCGGAATGTTTTCATCTTAACCCCAGTCAGCATGACGACAGTTAAAATTGCCAGCGTAAAGACAGGGGTGAGGAAACACTGGGAGATCCAAGGTTTGCAATCGCGTTGGCGGTGGTTTGTAGACGTTAACTATTTTATAGCCATCAACGTCCACGCACAGGCACTCGATCTTCGATGTCGGTGGAGATTGGTCCAAAAGCGTGTATCTCAGTCGCTCGTGGAAAAACGTGGCAAGGCCATGCTTCCTGCTTAAAGAAGACCCAACTTCTCTGCATCAGTGCAGTGGGTCTCCTGCAGTAGGATGACGAGTACCTCAAACTGCATAGCGAGGTGATGAAGAACGTTGATCTTGCTTGCAATGAGGCCTTCGATGTTCAGCTGAAGAATAGTGGGTCTTCGGAACTTGTAGGCAATGTGCCTTGAACGTTTGCCGACTAGCAGAACCACACTGAACATCGGAATGGGTGGATATTCTTTCATATTGGTAGGTTCGGTTTCGGTCTGTCATTTTTAACAACAATAAACAGACTTACTCACGGCCCAGGCTGCGAGAAAGCACCTACCATCTGGGCCATCTTTCTCTTTCTGGTTTATAAACCCATAAAAGGTCAGTTTGGACTTAAGTACTCAAGGCAAAAGGTTATTCAAAAATTGTGTTTACCAGCGTTTTCACACAACAGCTGAACTATCAAAATGGTGTAGGCGCAGTATGCAAAAACGAACTTAAAATCAGTTTAAAAAAATAGATTAAAACAAACCAACATTTGCTAACTTTCAATTTACAATTTGCTAACTTTCAATTTACATAATTTCTAAAGCTTAATAGATGCTTTTCACAGTTCACACCACATCAAAGTTCACTTTAAGTCTCAATTCACCAGATTTTGTGGTTGAAAATGAAGAAGGAAAGATTAGTTTCTCATTATCAAAGCTAATGAAGATACAAAAAATAATCTTCACAACAAACTTTTAATGTAATTGCTCACTGATCTTGATCGTTTTAAATTGGAAAACTGTATCCTTTCCACATAGTTTACGATCAGAACCGGAAAAAGTTTAATTTTGCCAAAATATTAATTCTTTGGTAAACAAACAAACACAAAAATAACAAAGATGATTGATGCAACAAAGGAAAATGCGTTTGTAATTAAAAATTATTTTAAGTAAAATGCATGTTCAACATAAACTTTAAAAATATAATTGATAAAAAGTGCTTTTTCTCACTTTGATTTTCAAGTGCAAATGCACCCGATTCTCAAAAAAAAATTTTAGAGTAGCATTTTTGTGTTAAGCTTTAGAGTCTTTAATTATCGCTAAAATGCTTTTTGTAGTTTTTTTTATTTTCAGACTGTGTGTTTTTTTCTTTTTTCTAACTGTCTGTTGCTTTCTGCTTCATGAATCTCACTTAAAAATTGGTGCTTGTTTTGTTTCTGGTACAGTATTAGAGATATTTATTTTATATTTATTTTTTTCATTATGGTTTATCGACTTCAAAAAGAAGCGAGAGCATTGAGCAAAGAAACAAAGATGCTTAATTTATAAAGAAGGGATACGCAATTTCGAGTTAAACCAAACATAAATATTGTTTAAATGGTGCATCCAAGTAACTCCATTCGCAAACTTGAAGCCTTATGCCAAGTGATAGGATATAGGCAAAAATATGATGCTTCTATTTCCTCGGAAAAGTACCTTATTACAGGAGTATTTGTGTCGTTGTTTCCTTGAAATGTCTGAAACAAGAAAAAAGAATATTTGCGAATATTTTATAAAAATTTAAAACAATTCTTATTTTTTGTTTTATTATAGGTTGGAAAAAATTTTGAAAATTCTTAGGTTACGTATCTAAACATAAAATTAATATAATTATGGACATAGACAAAAAAACAGAGGCTTTGTGGTTTTCGCGCTTTTACTTCTTCTCGGTAGTATGCATCCTTTATTCATTTAAAGCATTATCATGTTCAGTAATTTAAAGTTTTATAGATAGGTCTGATTGATATTACGGTAGGCGACAATTGATGGAATCTTTGGTTGAAAGGTAAAAGTATCTAACCACAACGCACGTTTTACATGTAGCGTTGACCATAATTTAGAACTCGTACTTCACAAAGAAGCACCTATTAATTCTACCCAAAAATATTTGCACAACTGTACAAAAAATTTGAATATTTGTGAGAGTTTTTTCTGAAAATCTTTTTGCGTAACCAGATGAATGATAAAGATAAATTTCTTAAAACATTACGAGTCATTTACAAAGCTTATTTAATCACTAATTAAATAGAAAAGTCTAATTAAAGTGTAAAATTCTTTTCTAATTTGCTAACAAGTATACTTGATTTTTATATCAGCAAAGAAATTTTATTAGTTTTTGAACTGCTAGCTTTGAAATCTCAAGAAAAAAATTCATTTAGTGTGTGTCACACAATACAGTGCACAGACTTTCGCAAAGAAGTGTATAAATTATAATAAATAAATAATTGCCTTTACAACATTTTTATAGCGCGTTTTCCCGATGTAAATTAGATCAAAAATATTTTGTTATTGACTGTATAGTTTCAGTGCAATTTGAAAACTCTCATTATAAACCTTAGCAAAGTCAACGCCTTGATTGAGTAGCGAACTCAAACCTCGTCATCGTAAATTCAGTAATAATGGATTTTCTATCTATTTGTAAATAAAGCTAAAAAGCATTGATTTTACAGCCCAATAGAAAGACAGTGAAACCTAATTATTTATTATAGAGTTTTATAACATATAAAAACACTTCAAAATTTTATCGTAATCTGAAGTTCATTAACGTTGTCTAAAAAATTGCTGACAGTTATTAGATATCGGTAATAAAGTATAGTAGGATATATTGTTAATATAAACTAAATAAAATTACTTTGTTGATCATTTTAAAGTTATTTCCATCTAGCGAATATGAAATATTGTAAGATGTTATGTATTGGATGAATTTTCTTGGTCTTCCTTGGGTGATGATTCCGGACACAGTTTTGTTTGTTTGTAGATAAACTTGAATCCAAATTTTACCAGGTTTTTTAAATTGGAGATGTCCTTTTTGAAATAGATATATATTTCAGCCCTGAACTTCGTTTTTATATTATCAGACGTTTTTAGGTTTGGACCCTTCCGGCCTGTTTTAATTATGATTAAATTTCGGTAAAAGATTTTCTACGAGTTTCTACTCGTATCTTTATAAGCCAAATTAGAAACTTTCCTTGTAAAATATCTTTAACTTTAATAAAAATAAAAATTAAGGGTTCTTCGTTTACGTAAAATTTTTTTCAAAGCTGCAGTGACTGATAGTTAAAATTTTATTAAAAATCATACAAAGCAAATTAAAATAAGATTACAATAACATGTGTTAAATTAACAACATTTTTGTCACTTAGTCGTAGTAGATATCAATTGCCTACTATTTTAAATAATAAAACTGCCCTTTTCAGGGCACATTGCCTACAAGTTCCGAAAACCCACTATTCTTCAGCTGAACATCGAAGGCCTGACTGCAAGCAAGATCAACGTTCTTTATCACCTCGTTATGCAGTTTGAGGCACTCGCTATCCTACTGCAGGAGACCCACTGCACTAATGCAGAGAAGTTGGTACTTCCAAACTACCAACTAGTTGGGTCTTCTTTAAGCAGGAAGCATGGCCTTACCACGTTTGTCCACGAGCGACTGAGATACACGCTGTTACTTCCACAAAATTTAGTTTTTTAAATTTTGGAAAGTTTTTGAAATTTTGTAGAATTTAGTAAATAGTTTTTGAAAATTTTGTTCCGATGATAAAAAGCTTTTGAAATTTTGTAGCAAATTTATTTGGTAACTTAGTACGTTATTTAATCGTCTACCTTTTTTGGCGCCTGTAAAGAAGGCCTCGCCAATAACACAATCTCGGTGTCTACTAAACGATAAAATTCTTAATCTTCTTGCTGGATCCGACCTTCGAACCAGCGACAGCAAAAAATATAGTCTAGCTAAATCACAGCTCAGACTACCACAATATCTTCTTTATTAAGAAATATGCTCCAATCCACTTAGGAGCCCGAATAGTATAAATCAACAGCAAATAAATTCAATAGCTTAATTCTTCACAATCACGTAGACCACCAAAGACTTGCGGCCAAGAAACTATGACTTCACACAGTTAACAATTTTCCAATTTTAGTTAACACAACGAAACATCGAATTAAATAATTACTGCTTTTCAGCGAACCTTATTTATACCAATCGGTAAGGTTACTCGAATGTTCTGAAATTATCTCAATGAAGCCAATCATATATAAGCATTATTGCGTCACATGCAAAAACAAGTCAAGCGGAAATCCAGAATGTTCTCAATAAAGCGAAATTATGCAGTGTTGCCATTTTTTCTTGTAAATAAATATAAATATTTAAATTACTTATAAAACTGTTATTTCTTCGGCTATTTGAGCCGGACCAAAGCGAAATCAAAGAGATTTTTTATGAGATTGTGAATCTACATAATTTGGGCAATGTTTAGGAACGGAACACACGCTTTTGGACCAATCTCCACCGACATCAGAGATTAAGTGGCTGTGTGTGGACGTTGATGGCTATAAAATAGTCAACGTCTACAAACCACCGCCAACGCGATTGCAAACCCTGGATCTCCCAGTGTTTCCTCACCCCTGTCTTTACGCTGGCAATTTTAACTGTCGTCATGCTGACTGGGGTTACGATGAAAACATTCCGGCCGGTGAGTGTTTGGCTTGCTGGGCAAGTATTAATTATCTTGCCCTCCTATATAATGCCAAGGACACTGCCAGTTTTTATTCCGGCCGCTGAAACACTGGTACCAATCCAGATCTAGCTTTTGCTAGCGTAGGTCCAAACAGTCGCTTACCGGATAGACGTATCCTTGAGAAGTTCTCCAGGTCACAACATTGACCTTCGCTTATTACACTACCAAGGTTTGCTATGGCAGTGCCAAGCATATCTGTTAAGCGATGGAACTTCCGCAAGGCCAAATGGAGTCACTACATTCCTTTGACGAATAAATTCGCAAACACTTTGTTTCCGCCTGATTCACTTGATGTAGATGCGGCTTACCAGGACTTCTGTAACACCATTAGGAAAGCAGCCAAAAAGACTATCCCACGCGGGTATCGAAATAATTATATTCCGTGTTGGAATGCAGAGCGTTAATTTCTCTATAAAACCTTCCTGTAGTCTCCTCAGGGAGACGACTCAAGTTTGGCTGCTACTGCTCTGCTTGCCAAGCTTGACAGAAAGCGGAGGAATCGATGGTTCGAGGCAGTTCGGAGCATTGACTACTCACACTCTAGTCGAAAAGCGTGGAGTATTTTGAACAACCTTACTGGTAGGTCACGACATTTTCCTCGTCACTGTTCCGTTTCATCCGATGTTATTGCATCTCAGCTGGTTAGAAATGGGAAATACGAGGCTGTTGACCGCAAGTCATCTCAACTTGTCTCTTAAACCAACTGTACAAAAGCTTCAGGCTCATAGCAAAACTACTTCTTGAGCTGGAATAAAATAAAATTTAGACACAGTTTTGTTTCAGCACAGGTATTTGGGTTATCTAGCTCAACTGGTCCTTAAGGATTCCCGGACAAAGTCTGTGACACCTAGTATTAGGCAAATCTGTGAAAATCACCAGCCTGGTTAACAAGTAGTTAAACAAACGTTTAACATAAGTCCTGATATTTGGTGTCTTTTTAAATTTCGGACACGTTTTTTTGCAACATCATTAAAAAAAATTTTTTTTGACTTCATTAATCTTTTTTCGGTTATAAACAGGGTTGCCATATCGTCCTTATTTTTTAATGAATGCCAGTCTTTCAATTTGCAGTTTCTATTTTACTTCTAGTGTCCACTGTAATATTATAAGATCTACGTGGCTTTCTTTGAAGCTTTTATAAAAGTTTTAACGAAGCGTTAGAAAGAAGATTCCTGCGTGTTTTTTGGTTGATTATAAGTTTTTGTATTGCAAATGAAGAGGTAATAAAAAATTTGTTACCTTTTCATCTGCAATACAAAAACTTATATTATACATCTCAACATATTACTTTTGATCCCGGTTTACAAGACAGAATTGATGTTAGAGCGCTTGCAACACTTCACTAAAAACAAAATTCGAATCAAAATCTAATCTAGCTCTTTGACATGGGCTAAACTGGATGCAGTACTTTTTACAAGTTTCTGCATCCCACTTTTTATAGCCGAACTTCATTGACTTTCCATAATTTAATGCATGTCCGACACTATAAACCAGGGGTAGGGAACCTTTTACGCTTGGATGGCGGTATTTGAAATTATGTTTAATCATATGGCCGCAAAATAAAAAATATTTTAACTTAGAACAGAGCAGGTTCGTTTACAGTTTAATTATGATTAAATAATAACATAGCAAATTCTAGAATTAACGCGTTTAAATATATGATGTTGGTGCACCGCAGCGATAGTTTTTTTGAAGATTGACACCCTTGGTGTATCTGTGTTTTTGATAAATTTATTTATTAATAAAATACCAAATTAAGAATGTAACTTTAATGGCTTTTTTGATATTGCTTAATTTTTACAAGGAGTTCAATATTTGGTTCTAGCATAGTAGCTCGCTGCCTAAGTTGGTCTTCCAAATGCACATCAGTAAGCTGAGTTCTCAACTTCGTTTTGATTTGTGTCATATATGAGAACGTTGCTCGCAGCAGTAAGTGGTGGGAAAACAGGAAAGCATTTTTTGAGCGTGATGACGAAGACTTGGGTAATCAATCGCGTTTTTCCAAATTTCGTGTGGATCATTTTTAGAATTAAATAAATATTTCATGATGTTGTCTTCCAAAATTTCTATTAATTCCATTTTCAAATTAGCAGGTATGTCCACTGAATGAGGCATGAAAGTCAACTTTAAACAATTCTCATGTTTTACAACATCAAGGACAGATATAAATTCCTCAAATGATTTATTTGGCTGTTCATGTTCTTTTTTGAGCTTTTGTCAATTGAGAAAAATGTTCTTCAGCTTCCGGCAACTCGAACTTAGCAAGGGTATTCTTTAAAAATTCTAATTTCTTCCTAAATGCTTGAATTGTACATTTACTTTTACCTTGAAGAAAAATAATCAGTTCATTTTTTTAGACATTAAATCACACAAAAATGCAGCATTCCTAATGAAATCAAAATCCGAAAAATAATAATGTTTCTTTTGTTTCCCATAAAAACTGACTATCTGTTGCTTAACTTGAAAATTTTGCTAAAAATATTTCCTCGAGATAACCAACGGACTTGGCAGTAAAACGGCATGTCTACATCAGTTTCGTCATCATTTATAAGCAGCTCACAAAACTGACATTGACGAGTTGAATTGACTTTGATAAAGTGAACTATCTCTAAAACTTTGTTAAATGTGTCTTCTACAGTAGCAGATTTAGCAGCAAGATTTCGTTGGTGTAAAATGCTATGAAAAGCAATTAATGATTCTGGATGAGGTAATTCTTTTTTAAGTAAGCCAATAAATCCTTCTCGAACACCTTTCATAGCAGGAGCACCATCAGTGCATACACTTACCAAGTTAGCAAAACTGAGCTTTGCTTTATTACATTTCTCTTTAAAAGCATTATAAATACCAATTCCACGAGTTCTATCCTTCAAGGTACATAAACACAGCAATTCTTCAAAACAGTGAAAATCTTCTGTTATCGCACGAATAAAAACTAAAACTTGTGCAGAATCAGTATTATCAATAGACTCATCTATAGCTATTGAATAAAACACTTCTTTTTGAATTTTTTTTTTGTCGGCAGCGTGGTCGAGTGGTTAAAGCACCGGACTGACGATCAACATGGTCTGGGTTTAAAACCCACTTGCGCTATTCTGTTGTGTCCTTGGGAAAGACACTTTACGGCACTTTCCCTTGCTTGGTGGTCTTGGCAAGCAGTTCTAAATTACAGTAATATCTCTACTAAATTACTAGCGGACAGCAATATCTTGGCATCTCCAGAAGCAGGTCGGGGTAATTGCTTACCCTATCTATAGCACCTCCGTCGCTTTCCTGCGAGTCAGGAGGATAAATATAGAGATAAAAAAAGATGAATTGTTGAATTGAGTTGTTGTTTTAAGTTGGATGCTAATTCATGTTGACGACTTGTTATTTTTGTTCGAGAAAGAGGTAGTCTTTATACAGTAGAATCCGGCTATTACGACATCTCAACGGACCGTGAAAAAAGTGTCGTTAAAAGCAAATTGTTGCTATAACAGGATTGGTGTATTTTGTTTATACAAAGTGTTTTTAGTTCAATTTAAAGATCTAACAGGGAGTACAAGCGTATCCAAATGAGCATCACCTGTTAACAGTCCATCGTCGCTTGTAGCATAATCGGTAAAGCCAAGTGTTTCAGGAATTAATCCACTCGCTTGAAGTCTTTCCCATATCCCAACAATTTCACCATCACCATCATCCTCGGTTTGTTCTTCTTGAACTTGGTTGTCTTCTGCTTGAATGAACTTGATTTTTTTGAAGCAGTTTTTTATTGTTGCTTCACTTACCGCATTCCAGGCATTGCTAAGAAGTTTTGTTCCTTCTAAAACGTTGATCGTAAAGTCTTTCTTTTCTTCAAAGGCTAGCAAGCGCATTTTTGCTAGATTTTTTCGATAATGTGATTTGAGGCATCGAATAACCCCAGCATCCATTGGCTGGTTTCTTGCTGTTGTGTTAGGTGGCAAAAAGATTAGCTTGATACTAATAAAATTAGCATGAGCTCTTTAACTTTGGGATGAGCTGTGCAGTTGTTAAGCACCAGTGCGATGTTCCGGTTGCTTTTTCGCATTTGCGAGTCTAATGTTTTTACCCACATTTCGAAAATTGCTGCAGTCATCCAACCTTTCTTGTTCGATTCATATGGCAAAGGCAGTTTCTTGATGTTTTTAAAACATCTTGGATTAGCTGATTTTCCAATAACAAGAAGGGGCAACTTTTCCCCAGCCATGCTCGCTGTCACTAACACAGTCAATCTTTCCTTCGAAAGTTTTCCACCGATACACTTGTTATTTTTAAAAACATGAGTCCTCTCTGGTAAGCATCAATAAAACAGCCCGGTTTCGTCTGCATTAAAAATGTCTTCATCCTTGAATTGTTTTAAAAGAGTAGGAAGACAGTTTGTTTGCCCCTCATCCACGTCATTTTGATCAACGGATTCTGCTTCACCGTGTAATTTTTTGCACACAATGTCCTTTCTCAACTTCCATCGATTTATTCAACTCATATTTAATTTCTTGGGATTTTCACAACTGCAAACTTCTGTATACTCTTGAGCTTTCAACAGCAACATTTTCCCACTGACTGGAATTTTTTCGTCTCTTGCTTGACGAAATCATTTCACCAAAGGCTCATCCACGGCTTCAAAATTATGCTTACGCTTCCGTTTCGTTTTGCTGCTGCAACCTGCCTCAAAGTTCTGAAACGCTTGACACCTAAAAGGAGATTAGAGCTGCTAATTCCCGTCACACATTTAAACAAAAGGCGATAACTGTCGCAAAATAAGATAATTTTGCTTGCAGGGACGAAGAAGTGGCGTCGCCAAAAGCGAATTGTCGTAAAAGCGGGAGTCGCTAAAGCCAAAGTCAAATGTACATCGTCTTCGTCGTCGTTTGAAGGGTATCCACTCCAGGCCAGACACAAACAGGACTGGGGCCGAGGGTTTATCCATTTACTATCACAGACTGCTACACTGCCTTGATCAGATGCTGGCAGTGAGTCATTAAGCCAGCATCGAGTTTCGTCATCCAAAACCGTCAGACCTCGTGCTCCATGTGGTGCCCGATGTACAGGGCACGCTGTTGGTACATGGTATGCGGTTTGCTAAGAGGCGCCACACTCGCAATTCGGTAAAGGAGCGAGACCCCATTTGTGCATGGACGGGGAATCGCCCAATACCAGTCCGCAGGCGGTTGAGCCTAACCCAAGCTGCTCGGGGTAAGCCCATCCCAACAGGCCTGGCACTGGTCTCGGTATATATATATATATAATTAACTTACAGACCACAAAATTTTTTAATTTAACATTAATTTTATTTGCCCCAACAGACTGTTTCGCCTGCCTGGGCTCGTCAGGGGGCGGTTAAAAATCTGAAAAACAAAATAAATAAATAAATAAATAAAAAACAGTTTAAACGAAGCGCTTGAATTCCGGCGAAAAAGCGTAAAACAACAACAAGAAAAAAACAAGAGAAAAACTACGGTTGTAAGGTTAATCGATAAATGAATTTTATTGCCAAAGAAAAAGTGTTTTTTATGTAGCTTGCTCTATTGTTTGAAAATAATGGGTTAATATAAAAAGTTTGCATTAAAAATGCGTTAAAATTAAATTAAATAGTCTGCACATTGGAAATACGATAAAAAGATGCTAAAGAAATGCGTTTAAAATGACAATTATTAGGATATGAATTAAAAATTAAAACAGTAAATTTTTTTACAGGGTATAATTTAAGAATATTTTTAGTTCGATAAGTATGTAGTGTAGAGATGGATTGATTTATTTGCTGATCAAGTAAGTGGACAAAGGTGCGATGTAAAATAAGGTAAACCGAGTTTGTAAATATATTTATTAACTGCCAGCGTAATTAAAACTTCGTAATTTAAATTTACTTCGATGTCGACATTTTGAGACCAACTCCGAGCGTTTATTTAGTAATTTATTTGGGTCAGCCTGGAATATTTGTAATTTTTCTGATAAGCATAAGTTGCATGTTTTTGAACCACATTGGTATGGAGTTGCGTGTTGCACAATTTTCCATCTTATTTCTGGCGATAGTCCTGATTGTTTTAATTTCCAAACGGCTTTAGACAGTTCGGTGGAGTTAATTTTTCTGCTGTCTTTAAAAGATTGGTTATGGTTATTGTATCGGAGTTTAAATGATGTTTCGCAGCTGCCGTAGTAAAACTTGTCAGTTTTATTAGTTTTTAGGGAGGCTTTATAAACTACTGAGTTTCTGCAACATTTTCCGTTAAGTGGGCAGTTTTTATCTGATCTGCAATTGCATTGTTTGGCGTCTACTTTGTTGTCCGAGTTGTTTAGGCGTGAAGTGTTTTGCTTATTTATCATAGATTTCATATTTGGCATGCAACTATAGCTCAGTTTTATGTTGTTTTTGTTAAAAATTTTGTGGTATTTATTGCTTCGTGGAAAGTGTTTATTGAGAAGGGTAAAAAATTCTTTGCCAATGTTAGTGGTGACTTCATCATTGAAAGGAGGGTTGAACCAAATAATCTTTCTTGTTCTGTTTCTTGATCGGTTTTTTGAGTTTGAGTTGAATTGATCTGTTTGTTTTGGTTCTTCTTTTACATAAGTTAATTTTTCTCTGTATCCGCTTTTTTTAAGGGCTAGTTGATATTCTGGGATTGTTTTATCAAATTCTTGTATGCTGTATGAATTTCTAGATAAACGTGATGATATCATTTTGGGTAATTGTTTTTTTATATTGGGGGAGTGATTTGATTTTGCATTTATATAAAGGGGTATGTCTCCGGGTTTGCGGTATGGCCAGTATTTACCTGTAGTTAAATTTAGGGTGATATCTAAAAAATCAGTTTGTAAAAGATTGGATTCTGTTGTTATCTTGAGACCGTTGTTTTGAAAAATTGATGATATGATTTTCTTGATTCTTTCGATGACTGGTCCTGATTTACTATTTATTACTGCCAGGCCATCGTCTCTGTATAGTCCCAGGTGTTGATTTTTTATGGTTTTATTAAGTTCGTGTAAAAGATACAGTCCAACTAATTCACATATTTCTGCCCCATCGTATGAGCCCATTGTTACGTCAAAAAAGTTGCCGTTTTTCTTTGTCCACGTACTTTGATCGCCAAATAATACAGATTTTTATCTAAAAAATTATCTAAAAAATCAGTTTGTAAAAGATTGGATTCTGTGTAAAAAAATTTGGTGTAAAAGAATTTACACGAACTTAATAAAACCATAAAAAATCAACACCTGGGACTATACAGAGACGATGGCCTAGCAATAATAAACAGTAAATCAGGACCAGTCATCGAAAGAATCAAGAAAATCATATCATTAATTTTTCAAAACAACGGCCTCAAGATAACAACAGAATCCAATCTTTTACAAACTGATTTTTTAGATATCACCCTAAATTTAACTACAGGTAAATACTGGCCATACCGCAAACCCGGAGACATACCCCTTTATATAAATGCAAAATCGAATCACCCCTCAATATAAAAAAACAATTACCCAAAATGATATCATCACGCTTATCTAGAAATTCATACAGCTTACAAGAATTTGATAAAACAATCCCAGAATATCAACTAGCCCTTGAAAAAAGCGGATACAGAGAAAAATTAACTTATGTAAAAGAAGAACCAAAACAAACAGATCAATTCAACTCAACCTCAAAAAACCGATCAAGAAACAGAACAAGAAAGATTATTTGGTTCAACCCTCCTTTTAATGATGAAGTCACCACTAATATTGGCAAAGAATTTTTTACCCTTCTCAATAAACACTTTCCACCCAGCAACAAATACCACAAAATTTTTAACAAAAACAACATAAAACTGAGCTATAGTTGCATGCCAAATATGAAATCTATGATAAATAACCAAAACACTTCACGCCTAAACAACTTGGATAACAAAGTAGACGCCAAACAATGCAATTGCAGATCAGATAAAAACTGCCCACTTAACGGAAAATGTTGCAGAAACTCAGTAGTTTATAAAGCCTCCCTAAAAACTGATGAAACTGACAAGTTTTATTACGGCAGCTGCGAAACATCATTTAAACTCCGATACAATAACCATAACCAATCTTTTAAAGACAGTAGAAAAATTAACTCCACCGAACTATCTAAAGCCGTTTGAAAATTAAAACAATCAGGACTATCGCCAGAAATAAGATGAAAAATCGTACAACACGCAACTCCATACCAATGTGGTTCAAAAACATGCAACTTATGCTTATCAGAAAAATTACAAATATTCCAGGCTGACCCAAATAAATTACTAAATAAACGCTCGGAGTTGGTCTCAAAATGTCGACATCGAAGTAAATTTAAATTACGAAGTTTTAATTACGCTGGCAGTTAATAAATATATTTACCAACTCGGTTTACCTTATTTTTACATCGCACCTTTGTCCACTTACTTGATCAACAAATAAATCAATCCATCTCTACACTACATACTTATCGAACTAAATATATTCTTAAATTATACCCTGTAAAAAAATTTACTGTTTTAATTTTTAATTCATATCCTAATAATTGTCATTTTAAACGCATTTCTTTAGCATCCTTTTATCGTATTTCCAATGTGCAGACTATTTAATTTAATTTTAACGCATTTTTAATGCAAACTTTTTATATTTACCCATTATTTTTAAACAATAGAGCAAGCTACGTAAAAAACACGTTTTCTTTGGCAATAAAATTCATTTATCGATTAACCTTACAACCGTAGTTTTTCTCTTGTTTTTTCTTGTTGTTTTACGCTTTTCCGCCGGAATTCAAGCGCTTCGTTTAAACTGTATTTTTATTTATTTATTTATTTTGTTTTTCAGATTTTTAACCGCCCCCTGACGAGCCCAGGCAGGCGAAACAGTCTGTTGGGGCAAATAAAATTAATGTTAAATTAAAAAATTTTGTGGTCTGTAAGTTAATTATATATATATATATATATATATATATATATTGGTACTTTGAATATGCTAGTGGCAAGGTAGTTGCGACAACTGTCCTTCTCTGTATCTCTATGGCCAGTTAGGCTGCCGCCAATCGGCTGCGGTCAGTTGTCCCTTTTTTATTTTGCTTACTGTCACCGTTAGTAAGAGTGAAGCTTCTGCTCCAAACAAGTTTCATAATCATTCAAACTATGTAGTGATACAACAGAAACCTAAGTAGCTGGCAGTTAAAGCCAAATTTTTACACAATAGCAGTGTCATATGCAGTTGTCAAATCGCTAAATATGATACTGGCCTTCTTATTCTTAGCCTCGACAAAATCCTCGATGTATTGTTTTAAAAAAACGACTTGATCTACAGTTGACTTTTGGGTTTTGTTCTCTAGAAAGCATTAGACCCATTGGCTCGATGAGGACGTAGATAAGCGTCTCGAATTTTTGCAGGAGACAAAACGTTGATACATTTGTCAATAACTCTTTGGGTCTTTTACAACTTTTTTCGTTTTTTGCATTGCGACTACAAGCGCTCTTTCGAAGATTTTCAAAATTTGGATTTGACGCAAGCAGGAAGAGAGGAAGTAATGTAATCGAGACTTCAAAGCAGCTCTAACATGAATTACTGTATAAGCTTTGTCCACATTAATTTTGGGTCCGAAGCTTTACTTGGTTTTACTTAAAAGAACTATTGCGAACAGCCCAGGTCATCCATAAATGAAAGTTTAAGTTGATTTTATTCAGAGGTTTCCAACTAAAGATGATTTTAAATTACAAAGATATTGAAATATAATAAAATAAACGTATTAGAACAGGTATCATCAATTTTTTTTAAATAATATTTTGACGTTCAAACGTAAAACTTATTGCCAAAGTCAAATGAAGACCAAAAAAGGTCTTTACTTGACATTTAAATAAAAGTTATTTTCGAATTTCAAATGACTTTTGAAATAAATTTATTAAACAGTTTGCAATAAGTATTAGAATCGATTTTTTAAACTCTGGTTTGAAAATTTTTTTAGCAGAAAGAAGTCATTCGTGTAAATCAAAGACTTTACTGTGTCATGAATTTATAAAGTTTGAAACTCCTGGTTAATTGAATTTAACTGTATGGAATATCTTGTTTTCAATCTATGTCTTCCGTTTGCAAAACTCACATTTGAGAGCTAAAAACTTTTAACAAAACTTTCTCAAACAAGTAAACTTATATCTAAAAGATACCCCGAATTTTTGGAAACCAGGAAATTCTAACATAGAAACGTCACCTATTTCAAATACAAAGTAAAAAGCAAATTATAAACAGTCAGGTGTTATTAAATGTCTGAAGGCGTAAGTATTTCACCTAACATGTGCAGCAGTTATTTGATTTTCTTCACACAAATGAATGATTACAGAATGTTTAATTAAAAATGCTTAAATCAAAAATTGAGTTTTGCTCGCTTGATTGATATTCAGGCAACCTTTGTTTTATCAGTCAAATAACAATTGTTTTATACAAAAAAAAGTAAATGTGTAAGTTGTTTTCAAATAATCTTCTAAAACTCAGAAAAAGAAAATGCAATTTTACATGAAATACGTTCTTTATCACCTCAGGCATGTTGACGTTTGGCAATCGACGTAATTAGCTTCGTCACGTAAAAACAAAATACTGGAAAATTTATGTCACTTAATATAAGCGTGAAATTGAAGCTTTGATGAGATAGCAACCAAAAATACTCAAATTTGCTAAAACACGTCTATTTTACCCATTATTCCTTGCTCGGGCTCACTTAAAAAGAATACCATTGTATTCAGCATTTCAAATTAGGGTCAAGAAATTCCAGAATTTTATTTAAAAAAATAGAGTAATGACAAACGCTTTTTTAAATGTCGGGCTTCAGACGTCCCGCCGTTGAGGAGAATAGGGTTAAAGAAAATGCTTTCCTTGCGACAAAACACAAATATCCTATCCACAAAAATATTGAAACTGAAATAAATTTTGATACTTTATGCCTGGGATGTCAAACAGGCGGCCTTCTATGTTCTATTTTGTGGCCTTCGTTTTTAAATTTTATTGCCATATTAGGCCTGTACTTACTTTTTAGGGATAAAAATCAAGAAATCCGAGGCAGATTCACAGTAGGATAAATTGTCTGGCTCGCGTAAACTGTAAGAGTGCTAAAATGGCCTTCAGCACCAAACTAGTTTGACACCCCTGCTTTATGCATTTTAACTGTAGACCAGTTGAATCTACATTGGCCGCAAGAAGAATAAGGGAAAAAACTTCTTAAAAAATTTTTTTCTCTGTAAAAGATTATTTAATCAAAAATCTATTCTTATAATTGTTTTTTTTAGTCTATATTGAAGTGCATCATATTTTTTAGAATAAAAATTGGAGAATAATGTTTTTTATCAAATAATTGGATTTGGTTTATATACGAGGGTCAGTCAAAAAGTAATGAGCCCTGTTAACTTTAACCGCTTTAACCTTCATATTTTTTCTAGAAATTTTAAGGGTGTTTAGTAAATTTACTGCTTTAAAGATAAATTGTAAAAAAAAATTGTTTCAACGTGTCCACTTTTGGTATTGTGTTTTGGAAATGACGTCATCACTGGATGTCCGTCAGAAGCAGAGAGCTGTGATTGAATTTCTTGTTTCGGAAGGGGAGCCACCAAAACAAATTTTCGAAAGATTGGTAAATGTTTATGGAGATGCTTCATTAGCCTACAGCACTGTGAAAAAGTGGGTATCCAGGATTAAACACGAAGAAGATGATCCAAGTTTGAGTAGCCTCCAGGACAGACCAAGAAGTGGAAGACCATCTTCTGCAGTCAATCCTGGAAACAATGATAAGGTTGAGAAATTGATTAGAGATGATCGCAGAATCACTATTGATGACATTGCTGAACGTGTTGGAGTTAGCCATGGAAGTGCTGTGAATATTGTTAATGAGCTAGGCTTTGCAAAGGTTTGCGCCAGATGGGTTCCGAGGCAACTTTTGGATTTTTACAAGCAAGCCCGTTTTGAAGCTTGTTCGGAGCTTATTGAGTGTCACAGAAGTGACAAAATTTTTCTCAGCCGTATAGTGACAGGAGATGAAACCTGGGTTCATCACTATGAACCTCTGTCGAAAAGATCATCCATGGAATGGCGTCACCCCACGTCCCCAAGAGCCAAGAAATTCAAAAGTCAACGTTCAGCTGGAAAAATTATGGCGACTGTGTTTTGGGACATTGAAGGAGTGATATCGGTAGATTTTATGCCTAAAGGTACTACCATCAACTCAGATGCTTACATTGACACTTTACGCAAACTGAAAGCGAAACTGAGAAGAGTACGACCTCACCTGGACATGTCTAAGGTCTTGCTGCAACACGATAACGCCAAGCCCCATACCAGTCTCAAAACTCGTGAAGTGATTGCTTCTTTTGGATGGACGACGGTAACCCATCCCCCATACTCACCCGACCTGGCACCATCTGACTATCATCTTTTTGGACCATTGAAAGAAGGAGTTAGGGGGCAGCACTTTACTAGTGATCAAGAAGTCAAGCACGCTGTAAGAAACTGGTTAAAAATGCAGCCTGCTGACTTTTACAAGGCTGGCATAGTGTCCCTTGTTCATCGATGGACAGTTGGAATTGAAAAGTGCGGAGATTACATTGAAAAGTAGAACTGAGATCTCCTATCCCTGGGCTTTCTTTTGATGTATGACTTTTGATTTTATTGCAACAAATATGGCCAGGAGAGACTTGGGCTCATTATTTTTTGACTGACCCTCGTATTTTTCATGTAATATGTTGAAGCATTGCGACAAGTAAAATATAAAAATTTTTATTAAACTTTAGCCAAATAGGTTTTGTTGGAAACCAAAACAAAAGTTTTGATGAGCAAACCATTTATTGGTGTTGTTTTTTCGTAAACTTCACAAGTACAGTGAAAATAATATATCCTTTTAAAATTTTTATTTATAAAATTTTTTTTAACATTATTTTTTGGTAGGCATAGTTTCTAACGTACACTTTATATAAAATTACTGTAAAATTTGTGGTCTAAGAAAGAAGTTGATCTTTTATAATTCAGCTCAATTCTCTTTTGACATTAAAGATAAAACAGTTTTTTTTTTCTTTTTTCCTTAAGTGTTTATAAGTCATTTTCATCAAAAAATTTGAATCTAAACTATTCATTGGCAATGATCTCATTTCATGCAAAGGTTTATTCAAAAATTATAGAAATCTTAAATTAAAGAGTACTAAAAGCATTTTTAATATTTTTTTGGTTTCCTTTTAAAATCGTCAAATTACAGTCATAGTATTTGATTTAAAAGAATGATTGGACTTGGCTAGTTATTTTACAATGCATTAATTAATGTTGACAGCTGCTTAATTCTGTACATCAAACGCTTAATATAGCAATTAGCCTATTTAAAATTTGCAAAGATAAAGCTTTTAAATTTTTTTGTTGGAAGGAAGAACGTAACCTTCTCGTGTTGTGCTAATAGAAAATCAGCTGCTTTTTGACTTTGTGAAGTCCAAATTACAATTATAACTCTATTGTGTTAAATGAAGAACGACAATAAGTGTGTCCTGAGTATACCACAAATTGGAAACACTGCTGTAATTGCTTAAAAAATATAATTGTTTGATTGAGTTGAAAGCATGTTGTCATTTTTGACTCTGATTTTTCTGTAAAGTATTGACTGAAAATGATGAATCGATTTATAATGTAATTTACAAACAACTACAGCAGCTAGAATCGGCAAAAATAGATTCTTTACAGAATTGGCAAAAATAAATGAAGTAAAATGTTTTTTTTAAAGCCTCCAAGCGACGTATTAATGAAAAATTAATTTTTTTTATTGTTTTCCCTTTACGATGCATAAAATTGCAAAGAAACAGTAGTTTTACTTTTGTTTGCATTACTGCTGTCCAATCTTTGAATGCGGTGAGTGCATTCTTTGTTTTTATTAAAAGCAGTGGGGGCACCTTTGCCTAAAATCAAAAGATAAATTTTTTTTTCTTTTTTTGCATTTTAAGTTAAAACAGTGGAGTGGTTACAGCGCACAGTCGGCAGCGTGGTCGAGTGGTTAAAGCGCCGGGCTTATGATCAACATGGTCTGGGTTCAAAACCCACTCGCGCGATTCTCTTGCGTCCTTGGAAAAGACACTTTACAGCACTTTCCCCTGCTTGGTGGTCTTGGCAAGCAGCTGTAAATCACAGTTATATCTCCATTAAATTACAAGCGGACAGCAATATCTTGGCATCTCCGGAAATTGCTTGCCCTATGTATTAGCGCCTCCGTCGCTTTCCTGCGAGTCAAGAGGATAAATACAGATATAAAATAAAAATTAAAATTAACCAAACTTAACCTTCGTAGTGCCGAGACATTCTTAAACTATAGTTTGGGCGGGCTGGTGCCAATTTATGGAGCCGATTCGCTGCCGACAATTAGCCATCGCCAGTTTGTTACCATCTTTTGGCCACTTGGGTCATTTTGTTACAAGAATTATACGCAACAGTCGTTTAATGCAGCGACGGCGAATTTTCTTTGTTGCAAATCATGGACAGCGAAAAGTTCTCGAAGGCAAATTGGCGGCTGCTAACTGTCAACGGCCAATTGATGGCGAGGTTTGGCACCTTGATTTACATCAAAAGGAAATAAGTCAAAATAAATAAACTCAAAGCAATAAACATAATTTTTTAAAACCATTTCATTCAATTTTAATTCCGAATCTTTACACAAGACCTACATAAATCGCAGAATTTATTGATTTAATCGGACAAAAAAGTTTAATTGTTTTAATTGGCTATCTTATACCAATTAGAACTTGTTTTCCTTGTTTTAGCGATCGCAAGCTATAATATTAAACTGCGCTGGTAATGATGTCTTTTATGGGAATTGAAATTTTGTTAGTCACTGTAATGTTCAAAGACAAATTAAAGACACGGTTTCTGTGTAAATTAAAGAGAAGAAGCTGGTAGTTATTAACATAATTCACTCTTTATAAAGTATATCAACAGTAGAAATATAAGCTTCATTATAGTTTTGTGTTGAATATGTTTATAGTATAAGCCCGAGCAGCATCTGTTTTTGCCTAAAGTGTTATTGAATTTACCGTGATCAAATGAATAATTCTAATAAAAGCAGTAATTGGACAAAGGTAGATTACACGAACAGAGCAGATTGGATTGTTCCAATTGTAGTTCACGTCTTCTTAGTTTTTTCAATGGTTTGGATTATATTGTCGCTTGTCCACTTTGGAATTAAAAACAAAAAATGGCAAGGCTCAATGGAGCTAAATAATTTTGAAAAACTGAGTTCTGGATTAATATACTCTTCAGTTTTGTTATGTGCTACAATTTGCCTGCTGCGTTACATCATCACTTTAACAGTTTTAAATGTTGGATATGAAAAAGAAGATGACTATCTCTGCAGTATTCTTTCAGATTTGCAGTCATGTTTTTATGCCCTTGTGCAAATGTCAGTTTTGTTTTTTTTATGGCTACGCCAAAGAGCATTTTACACGAACGCTATGTTAGCGGTTTCGTACACTAGAACAGTGCGATCTTTCAGTTTGATAAGCATTGCTTTAATTCTTATTTCAGCCGTTGGAATCACTGTGTTCAGTACTTTGCCCGACGATAGGAGATCGAGTCCGAACGGATGCGTGTACGAATCCGACGGAAGCTCAAGGGTCGGTTACTGGGTATTTCTTGCACTGGTGATCATCTTTGTTCATGGGATCTTGTTTGGTTTATTTTATCACGCAATACGTCGGTCTGGTAATTTTAACAAAAGATCTGGTTATTCTCTAAAACAAAAATCTCCCAAGCCCGAGGAGGAGAGGTCGTCGGAAAAAAGTCAAGACACATCGTCGAAAGAGTTAAACCAAGATTTATCGATCAACAGTCCGCCGAAAACAGTCAGCAGCGTCATAAACTCAAGCAAAACTAACAGCTCACCAGCAACTAACAGCAGTGCAACTAAATCTAAAAGGCGCTCTTCTAACAAGCCTCGAAAATCAAAACACCCCATAAAAAAAACTTTACAAAAAACATTTTTATTTGCAATTATCTCCGTTACAGCAGACATTTTTCTTTCAGTTGTGTGGCTTTTTATTAAGGTCGACGGCAGAATATTAGTCACATTTTACAATGTTAACGCTCTTTTCAGTTTGTTGCTCGTTATATTTTCGTTTCCGCCATACAAAAAAATGCTGTTTTCCTTTCTCTAACCCAGATGTATTTATTCCTTCAGGTCGGTTGGCTGCATGATAGAATTTATAAAAATATTCAAATGTTAAAATTACTGTAGACTTTTGTTTCATTGCTTGAAATATTTTCTTGCGTTAAATTTTGTCGAAGTCGAAATTAATAATAGATCAATGTTTGCAACATTAGATGCATTAGATATGTAAGAAAAATCAATATCAAAAGCTTGGTTACCAAATCGTGGTTTGCAAATGCGAACATATCAGGCCAAATTCAATCAAAATCTTCTGTTTTCTTCTATGTGTTGAATAAAAAAACGTGTCATGCTGCGAATAAAATATTAAGAATTTGAACATTTCATAACTTTAGTATGTTTTGCTCCAAAGTAAAAATCCATTGTCTTATATTCATTTTGTATATGATTAGTAGGTTACTGTGGATGTGTTGGTCACGGTGATTTGATAATGAAAATAATGATGCTCTCAATAAACTTTTACAAATATTTGGGAAAACTCACTGCACCACATAATAAAAACAAAATCAATCAATAATCGACGTAAACAAGTGCCGTATCACACCAAAATCAACACAGCAATTTTTTTTAAATTACGATGAAATAAAAATTTTTTAAAACACAATCCAATTTGTCTTATTCACATAGAATCTGAACAAGTGATTTGTAGTACACAATTTGAAGACAGCTAACAAAAAACTCATCTCCAAGCTTTTCGTTCGCTTGTCAGAACATAAATGCCAGAAGACGTTTATCTCCTGACGAGTGTCGGACAAAAAGCTTAGAGATAAGTTTTTTGTTTGCTGTCTTCAAAGAGAATCAATTGTTTTTATGTAAAACTTTAAGTTAAATTTTTTGTCAAATTGAATTTTACCAAAACTTTTTTTTGTTTTTACCTATTTTTGCTTTGTACGTACTTTACTTATTTTTAGTTTGAAGCTTAGTAGTTTATCTTGAAAAGGGCTTAAGAACCTAAAAGCCTTTGAAAAATAAAGTTGACTGAAGAGTTAACTGGTCTAGTTTGTCCATCGCAACATTAGTCATGGCTTCAGAATTCAAAAGTATCGAAATCGCAATTTAGAAAAATACATAATTGATTCATTCAAACCGCCGTTATAAAGATATGATTATGATCATGAACTCCTAAATAATAGAACCATTAATATAAGCAAGGATCTATTATTTAGGATTCCATGATATAATGTATTGATAAAGTGGCAACAATATCAAATCATCGACTTGAAGTACCGCAAGAGCGCGCAATTGTACGAGCTGCAAATTTTTCCATGTCCAAATATAGCAAAGTAATTAGCAAGACGAAACAGTAAAACTTTAGTTATATTCAGAGCTATTTATCCAATCGAAATGCGCTTTGAATATTGACGACGTGGCATTACAAGACCTAATAATACTTCGGCATTCTTATTAACAGGATCGCTATAAGTCTTGTTTAAATCTTGCCTTGTCATTCTGTTGAGTTCTTGAAAAAGAGAGTTTACTTTCTCCGCTCGGCCGTCTCAACAATCAATTTTAACTTTTATTTATATCACTATATGCAAAAGATATTTAAATTTCAACCACACGGCAATATCTTTGCATCTCCGAAAGCAGGTCAGGGTAACCGCTTGACAATTGCTCTACGTGCAACGCTTGCCCAAAGTAACGCCCCTGGCATTTTCCTGCGAGTCACGAAAATAACTAACAATTATGCTGTATTACCAACGCCCCCTAGGCAACATTTTGTCCAGGTGGCGTTGGTACTATGCGTTGCTAGCCCTGAAAAAATCCTCGGACAATCAAACCCGACATATTTTCGTCAAAAATGATTTTCTATTTGCTACAGTTGCTCCAAGACAGTAGATTTCTGCTCATAACGGACACAACGTTGTGGTGATGGGCTTGTAATAAACTTAGCGTAATAAGCGTCTAATTATACGTAGTTTTTGCTAGTATTTGGCTTCTCAGAAAGCTCTTGACAAGTTTTATTAACTTAAATTTTGAAACAATTAGGCCTAAAGAGAAATAAAATTCTTATTTTTATTTTTCAAATGTGGAGCAACATCAAATTATTTTCTTCTGGAAAACAATATGATAACAATTGGTAAAAGCGAATCTTAGTTGGGTCAAATGCGGCCTTTGTTATACCTGCCTGGTTTTTTTGCAACTTCTTCAGGTCTTTCTCGGCACATAGGTAAAGAACATTTTTTTTGTCTTTAGTTGACCTTCATTTAAAAAGCTAGGCTTAGCCAAATAAGATTTTTTTCGTTTTGATTTGAATACTTTTTTTACGATTTTTGGTTGACTATCACTAAGTCAAAAACTACTCTTCTTTCTTTAAATAATTTCTACTTTTTACTAAAATGTAATAACGTCCTTTAAAATTCGGTCACTTTAAAAAGTGCAATTTTAATTTAAAGAAAAAATTAAATGTTGAACATTTACATGTGATTCTTCCTAAAACTACAAACCCTATTGTGTTACTCTTTGACCTCATGTCATGATAAATAAGTTACCAAAGTACATTTTGAGCATTTTTAAATTACGCTTTTGTTGTTGATTGGGTTGGTCACGGCGACTTAAAAATTGAGGCAGGGCCAAATTTTTACACCAATCTGAGCACTAACTGTTTTATCTTGAAAAACAAAAAGTCTTTGCTTAAATTAGGGGGTGCTACCTTAAGTGTTTTCGGGTCAAACGCGTGCAACCAGACAAAACCACGGACCGGATGTGCTGTGGTGATCGACCATTTGTTTGTTGCTACGTAAGCAATTTACCTTTATTACAAATTACGAAAAAGCTTTTTACTTTTGTTGCAATGAAAGATTTGACGTTGACTAATTTCACCAACCTTGACATCTAGGTTCAAGAGGCAGAACCAACTGTAAGGGCGAAAAGTTATTCAACCATGATGTGAGCGGCGAGGGCCATTACTACATTTAAAAACCACAGCTTTCCGCAGGTCATATGATTTTGCTTTGCGAGCTGCATTTGGCCCGCGGGCAGCAGATTTCACAAGTTTCCGGCTTAAATCGAAGACAAAAAGTCGATTCGCAAGCTCAAGCGCCAATGTGGATTCGGGGATCAAGTCTAATATCTGCCCGGTCCGGCCAGGCAGATATTAGACTTGATCTTCGCAACGAAAAAAGTTGAGAACCACTGCTTCAAAGAAAAGCGAAACGGCGAAACGAAGAGTGAAAAGGAATCTTTTAGATTTATATTTAAAAGAATTTATGTGGCGAGACAAAGTTCTTAAACTTAATTTTATGTATTTAATAGATTTAATAAATAATTATTGTTAATAATTCATTTTTTTATGTGTTCATTATACTGTAAATAATTCAAAAAAATACTTTTTTATGTGTTCCTTATACTGTAAATAATTCAAAAAAATATACTATTATAATAAATTATAAAAAATTACCTTATTGTTAATCCGGACAGATATTAGACTTGATCCGGATTGGGAAAAAAATGTGATTTTGAAGATGGAAAAAAAGAGCGAGTAACTTGTACTACTCGAAGATAATAATCGCGCCACCCTAAAACTTTTCAAGGCTTTTTTGGAGACGTGCCTATCTCCAGTTAAGAACCATTGAATTAAACAAAGACATAACAGATGAAAGTTAGCACAACAACAGGGTTTCAATTACGGGTTGGTTATAGCCAGAAGAATAACTTTTGATAATTTTGAATAAACAAAAGATTTTAATCCGAAACGCAGAACGAAATGGAGAAATGTGAAACAAGAATGGAATGAAACCCGAAACGAAACGTGAGCAGTATTTTATTTTTTTACATACTGTATTACCTTCGCCTTGTCTTCGACGAAAATAGATTCTTGCCACCAGTAAGTAGCGAAATGACTACAGTCTTTCAGTAGAATTTTTGTTCTTTTTTACAGTATATTTTCAACCATCAATTAAGGAAACTAAATTTGTGTTAAGTTTTATTTTTTCTGAACTGATATTCAATTCGATTTAGCCTTTTCAGATAGTCACTGTAAACAGAATAAGTAAAAGAGAGTTAGTTTAGGTTGTTGTCGTTTTCGAATGAAGGGGTATCCATTCGGGGTTACACACAGACAGGAATGGGACCAAACTTTATTACTTTACTACCCCAGGTTTCTCTACAACTGGGAGAACATGCAAGTAGCGAAGGTGTTGAACCAGCATCGGGTCTTGTTATCCAAAACCGTCAGGTCTCGTGTTTCGTGGGGTGCTCGATTATGAAGAAGGCTGATACATCGTGGTCTGCGGTTTGTTCAGTTGTCACGAACTCGCAATGCAATGCCTGAGAAAATAGATAAATGGTACGCAGCTATCAAGTGACAATGCTCAAGACATAATTTATATTCAACAGTCGGATAAAAAAATTGCAAGTTAATCCACCCTGTAAACTAACCCAACAATTTCACTTCGAAAAACAAAGAAAAACTTCTAATTATCATCTATTCACGAACAATAAAGACTTGTCTTCCTGGCTAGAATTTACTGTAGATGAAATATTTGTCTGAAATGATGTAGCCGCATGATAATTGAGATTGTGCAAGGCCATGATTATGTTGAAATCTGCCGACAAAATTTGTTGCTTTTTTTCTATCATGAAGTAAATACCTTAACAGTGTTTTATCTAACCATGTTTTTTTTTCCACAATGATTTTTTATGAAAGTTTTTTTAAAGCTGTTCTTTTATTTTCAACTGTTTAAAAAAGTGTTTATAAACTACAAATTTCGGGTTTTTTATACGGAATTTTCATAAAGTCCATTTGCACTTTTAAAAGATAATAACTTTGTAATAATTTGCAAAAAGTATTAGATAGAAAAAATATGTATATTTTTTTTTTGTATATTTGTGCCATAGGATTCTTCTACACATTTTACTGACACATTGCCAACCAGATCGTTGATAATCATGAACAAAACTGGTCTCTTTAAACTTTTTGTATTTAATTGCCAATGGAGCTTACTATTTCTAAACTTTCTTTGAATAGGCGCGATGGTTCGAATTTACTGTAATCAACGCTATTTTGCGATTTACCGCGCGCTAAATTATACAATGGATTCAATAATAGTTCTGTTTTTTATTTCGGCCTTAATTAAAGGTTACGCTCCCGGCATTTTATTTTTACGTTTGACCAGTTTTTACGAGTGTTTTTACGTTTGTGACGCGGGTGACATTTTTATTTGACATTGCTTGCTGTATTTTGACAACAATAGAGTGCGACTGATAAGAAATCGCCACTGGATCCCGAGACTTTGAGTTATTTAGTTTTATTTAGTTTTATACATTTATTTAGACATTTATACATTATACATTTATTTAGTTTTATTTGGAATCAAAATAGTACGTTTTTGAATTGTTTTTGACAAAGTTCTTCCGAATAAAGAAACAGCGGCTAAACGATATATTGTGAGTACATACACAACCTTAATTGGCTGTAGTCGCTGTATCTTTAAAAAAAGAAAAAACAATGATTAAGATAAATTAAAAACTAAAAATAAAAAAATACCTTCGTTATTTATGAGCGCAAAAAGAATAACAACTTAACAATTAAATGTACGTCTCCGAACAATGTGAATAGCATGTTGCAAAATCATGGGTGGGAAAAACAAACTCTGACACCAAAAGGATTAAAACCTAAAATGGGTCAGACAGGCAAAAAAGCTCTACAAAAAAATTCTGCCGCAGATCGAAAGGACCATTTTAAATGTAAGTGGAAGAATTTAAATTAACACTAGGAAACCGCGCTTCAAAACCATCAAAATCATGTGCGTTAATTACCGCATAAAAAAATTTAAGCTGCAATTTGGTAATTTATTTGTCAGAAATATTTTCTGAACGTAAATTGGTACAAAATTCGTTTGTTGCACCTTATGAATAAACAAATGGAACGATTTATTTTATTAAAGACAGTACTAGTTATAGTTTCTTAAATAAAGTAAGGCTACATTAGAAAGAACGTAACCTATCAAAGCGGAAGCCATAAACTTCGTTCATTAAAAGGACATGAAACGAACAATTTATGTATTTAAAATTAAATCTGGTTATAGATTAGAGCAGAGGTTTCCATTTTGTCAGTCTTTTTGATATTAGAAGAGGGTCATCTGAGCCGGCGTAGCTGCAATTGAGAGGCCCGCAATTCTGAACTGTTTGGGTTGAAAAGCCACCATTAACTAACAAAGCTTTGGGTAAAAATGAAAAATTTTTTGGTCTTTAGTTAGGTTTGTAGTAAGGTCTGCTCGCCAAATCCTGGAAATGGAGTCCAGAAAACTAGTTCAAGACCAAAAAAAAGGTCTACAAATGATTTTCAAAACTGCCAAAACTTTTTATCAAAAGAGTCGCTCATGTACAATGGACTTCATTGTATCGTGAATTGATATAAGTACCCATGAATTAAAACTAAATCAAAAACATTTGTAAAATCCATGAATGGACTACCCTGTTCAAATATTCTTTACAGATTACTTCGTAGCTACTTGATTAATAATATCAAGTCTAATTTTTGATTTTTTATAAAATAAAACAATCTTTTGTTTAGATTATTGCAGAAAATAACCAGGACATAAGACTGCAATGTGCTAATATTACCGATTTTTGTTATTTTACACTGATAAGAGATCAAAGCAGAGAAGCAAAATTGCCAAAAATTTTGAAGCGAGTCTGAATCCTGAGTCCGAGTCCGGGCTAAAATGACGAGTCCCAGTTTGAGCCCGAGTCCGCATCCCTGCCTAAAGAATTATCCTTTTGACTTTATTGAAAGAAGCCATTCATAAACTGACATAAGTTACAAAAAAGTCTAACTGGCAATATTTTTGTTCTGTACAAATATTTAACACCATGGGCGCAGAAAGCGGGGGGCAATTGCCCCCTGTCTTTCTGACCCTTTTAAAGTTCCCTGCCCTTTGTACTTAGTAAAACTTTTTTTTGAAAAAAAAGGTCTTTTTTAAAATTTTGTTCCCTAACAAAATGGCTTTCCAGCGTTATTAAACATTCGGTATGCTGTTACAAAAAAATGACAACTTTGAGCGCAACAGAGTAAAAAATAGTAATAAAATCTAGAATAGTTAAGAGGAATAATATGAAGAAAAATTGTATTTTAACTTCTCTTTTATTTTTTATTTAATGTTTAGCAATCTTTTTTTTAATAAGTCTTAATAAGTATAGACAACAATAATCTGCGAATCCTTAAAATCGTCGATGCTTAAAATCGTCGATTTCTAGACGTCATAAAAGTGACTCGGACACGGACTCGCCATAAAAGTGACGAGTCCTGCGAGTCCGAGACCGAGTCTAGCTATATTGCACCGAATTGACAAGTCCCGATTTCGAGTTTGAATTCGCATCCCTGTGTCAAAGTAACAGAAGTGTGGCTCAGCTGCACCATGTGAATCGCTGTTCTTAACACACTATCGACGTAAAATTCTCCTTTTGAGTCAAGCTTTGCTTTTTTATTCCGACGTTTATCAAAGAGCCATCCAGTTTGCTATCAAAGAGAGCACAATCTAAGCAGTGTGATCAAATCAAAAATCTGAAAATAGAAAGAGCAAGAAAACAGCAAAAGCATGTCATAAAACCTCTCCATCGCTAAGAAGCACGTGCTAGTCTCTTATAAAATAGCACAGTATTTCTGAATTTTTAGGATAAATAAGACGCAGAAAAGACACTATTGCAATTCTTTTGTGACGTCACATTTCTTACTAGTTCGCTCCCTAAAAAAGCTTAGTATCTCCCTGTTATATTTTCAAATGTTTAAAAGTTAAACAGTCTCTAATTACTTCTGAAAACAAACAAAAAAATTTTCGCTGCTTGCGTCAATTAACGCATTTCGTCGTTCTAGGCACAGTATATCTCATAGGTGGAGAATGTGCGATCCTCATGAATTTTTATGCGGCCTCCATGACAATTTAAAACGTAGTAGAATTATGTGTCAATAAGACTACTACTGATCATAAAAAGCCTTTTATATTTTAAAGATCACTAAGTTTTAGGGACAAAAATCAAGAAAATCGGGACAGATTCAAAGTTATGGCGCTATCTTTTTAAGTATTTTAGCTTATTCGGCCTCCTTTATTACTGTCCAATATAAATGTGGCCTCTAATAATAAAAAAGTTTCCGACTCCCTGTACATCCTGATTTAATTTTGTCATTTAATTTGATTTGTTATTTACTTTGTTATTTAACAATTATTTAACAAATCATTTGTCATTTAACAATAAAATATTCAACAATTACACGAATTTATTCCTGTACGCAACAAATAATCGTCAAGAATTTTCAACAGAATAGAGTCGTCGTATGGAAAGGCATCCACTCCAGGTCAGACACAAACAGGACTGGCGCCGAGGGTTTATCCTTTCACTATCCCAGGTTGCTGTACTACCCGGATCAGATGCTGGCAGTGATTTGAGCCAGCATTGAGTTTCGTCATCCAAAACCGTTAGACCTCGTGCTCCATGTGGTGCCGATGTATGGGGCACGTTATTAGGACGTGATCTGTGGCTTATTCAGGAGCGCCGCATTACGATTCGGTAAGGAGCGAGATTCTATTAGTACATGGACAAATGGAATAGCTCAACACCACTACGCAAGAGATTGCGCTTAACCCAAGCAGTTGGGATCGAGCTCATTTTAATAAACCTGGTACTGGTCTTGGGTATGAAATCACGGAGTATGAATGTATCATACAGTTCTTCGTATTCCATTTATAATTTGTCCTCTGAGAGGCGCGAATGCCTAGTCCGACAAGATTGTGTAATAGATTTCGCGTAGCCAGCACAACCGGGCATTTAGATCAATTAGAACAAAAGTTCTCTACCATTTTAGCACCGTGGCCCAAAAAACTAGAAACGCAATTGTTGTGGTCCAATGTGTCAAGTCCTCATTTTCATTTCGCACTCAATTTCAAAAAATTGTTTCCAAATTACAGGTAAAAACCCTCAAAAAAAGGTCTTCACTTTGAATCTATCTTGGACTTCTCGATTTTCTTCCCTAAAAAGTAAGTTTATTATTTTTATTCCACACTCAATTTCACTACTTCGAACATATGACGTCAACACTTTTTCACACCATCTCAGTGTGCTCACCTAAAAACTTGCTGTAGCCCATCGATTGATAACCTCTGCATTAGACTCTCTCGGCGAGCATCTGAAAACCACTTAAATACAATGCAACGTTTGGTCGGTGTCCATAGATTTAAGGTAAGCCAAAGAGAGTGTCGCTCTTGATCGGGGAAGCTCAGTTGGGTAGATGCCTGAAAGTATGGGTAGTTAGTCCGTTGGAGTGAGACGCAGACAGTCAGTGACAAAGATGTCTGACAAAGATACCGGCAGTTGAAGTTTTTAAATGCGTCAATTCACGCGCTTTATTGTTAAAAACACAATGGTTGTGATACGCAATGTTCACTTTATTGTTAAACTGTAAAAACAATGAAATAATTGTGTGCATCTCATAACAAAACAACTAAAATTTTATCGCAATCGGCGATTTTTTCATTGATTTATCGACCTAATTCTCTTTCGGATTGTCTTAAGTTCATACTTTTGTTTCTTCATCAAATTATTTGAAATTTCTTGAAAAAAAACAACAACAAAAATTTTTTCTGAAAACTCGTTAAATTTGTTCTAATAGAATTAAAGATTTATTTTTATACAGTATAAAAACTAAAAAAATCTTTTACGAAAATTTTTGTAAGAGTCAGATTCTTTTACATTATATTTTTTTTTATGTTTTTACAAAAGTTAAACGGTATTTGTTGCAAAGCAATTTTAATAAACATTAATATAACTATGTAGATTAGAGATGGAACTTTTTATTTTGCTGGCCAATGTTTATCAAAATTTTGACAAACTTGCCGGGTGAACTTCTAAAACGCATTTGATTCATTTCTTTTATAATGCAGTTTTCAGCCATAGAATGATGTCATAAACAAGATGAACTCTTTGCCGGGCCGGATTAATAAGTAAAAAAAGCTGGATTTGGCCCGCAGGCCGCAGTTTTCCCATGCAAGATGTAGATGGTGGTAAACAAAGACGTAGGTAGCAGGATTTTCTTAAGCTTCAAAAAAGCACGCAAAAAGTTTATTTTAACCGTGGATTTATTTAGAGGAATTTATTTAAAACAAAATTTAAAACAAAAAAAATTTATTTAGATTGATTTAAAACAAAAAAAAGTTTAAATTTAATTGGTAGAAGTGAAAAATCATTTTGACATACAGTGTTTAGGTTTTGTTTTTAACTCATAAATTAAGTACCTCAATTGCACCATTACTTGGTATTTTTGTTTAATTGAAAAATGTTCGCAAACTATTTTCATCTGCATTATAGTTTTACCAGTTTTGCATCAATACGGTGAAAGAAGTGGGTTGTTTGGGTTAAGTATGTATTAGGAGAGAAAGTTATAACATCGAAAAACAAAAGGAAAAAGGAGGCTCTACAACTTACAAATAAGGTTTTTTAAAGATTAAATTTTTTTTATTTTCTTTTATTCAAATTGTGTACAAAACAAACACAAAAATTCTGTTCACTATAAAAACTGTAAAGTTTTTTTATCTGCACATTATAGCTTTCATTGCATTAGTTAATAAAAATTAATTAGACATAACGAGAATATACTTGATAGGTCTACAGATTACAGCGAAGTAACCTACTGTATAATCTTACTCTAACATTAATATACAGTATATAGCGCCCACTGCCGGCTAGCTGCACTTCTGCTTTACACTATGTTTCAGATAGCCGAAGCCTTCTGTTTGCAATTAAAGGCAGGGTAGTTTAAACTCTACACGTTGGTGGGCCTTTTTTCAAAGTATAACAAAGCATAACTCAAAAAACTCATTCCTTGATGTAAAAGTTAGTGTAGATCAGCGAAAACTAAAAAGCAAGTTTACTAAACATCAGATTTTAAATAGGCTTGCAAGACGTTGAAGACCCAGCAGTAGAACGTTTAGGGCTTAGATATTTTTAACTCGTAAACAAAACTCTTAAACGATGATATTGATCAGGTAAAATAACTTTGCCATATCTTTACTTCGTTTCGAATAAAAGTGATGGTGTTTTTACAAATATTGAGAAATGGCAATAACATTATGATTCACAACACTTTACACTAAGTGCTATATAACCCCGCTGAAGTAATGTTAAAAAAAGTAAGTTTTTTCAACTTTCCTAGATGACTTTAGATGTTATTTTTATGTCTGTAACAATTGCGATAAAAATATTAATAAAATGTTTGGCCTTCAAATGCGGTAAGTTAGCAGCTTTTGTTTTTCTTCACAACGTCTTAATTTATGTAGACAGTCAAATGGAAAGCTACTTTCTAACTTCGTTTAAAAAAAAATTTGAACCTGATATAGTTGAGATTTAAAGTCGGGATGACTTATCTAAACTTTTGCAAACAACATCAATTTGAATATGCGCAGGTGGACGATACGGAGAATTACGTGCAACAACCGCTTTTGATTGATTAGCGACAAATAATCTTCGAAACTGACCGACGGTTCGAAACTCAAGCACGTCGGTGAAGTGAAGTACAATAGGTGATGATAGTGTTGGACAGAACTACTCTTGGTAGAGTAGCAAACATCCCCGAGTGTCGTGCAACTCTAACCAAGGTTGCACTGACCATCAAGTTCTCCCGGCCGAGTAGTCAAGGACACATAAACCTTTTTGCGAAAATGAAACATTTTCGAAATAGCCGAAAGGTCTAAAATAATATACTTGACTTAATATTGCCTGTCTTCAATTTTAAACCTCGTAATGTTTACGCCGATAGTGTATTTAAAATAAATTTTCTCCGATTCAAAGCAGGCTGAAAATTTTTTGGCGCAAATAAGCAAATTTTAGAAAAAGTATTTTTGAACAACTAGAAATAAATTAAAAACTAGCGAACGGAAATTAAAACATAGCTTAAAATTCAACAGACTGTTTCACCCATAAAAGGGATCATCAGGGGTATCTGAATAAAGTAAAATAAAATAAAGTTAAGATAAAACTGCCAAAAATTCAATTAGAATTGAAAATTGAAAAAAATTGAAAAAATTGAAAAACCGAAAAAACTTTAAAGACGCTTATTAAGGTTGGAACATCCCATCACGGATTCTACTATGCTAAACTGATGACAGTCCAGTGAGGAAATACAAGAAGTACAATAGAAAAAGCGCGTGAAAAATACAAATATTATTTCAAAATTTTTAAATTTTAAAATTGGTTCGAGTATCAGCTAAGGCAAGACGTTGTAAACAGCGAAAAATGAAAAAATATAACACAAATCAAAGTTTAAGTTTGACGTTGATCAATTTGTATTTATTTTTATTTCGACACTTATTAACCAATTCAGTTCGTTTGTTTTACAGAGCGACATCATTAGCAGTTAGGATTGCGTATTTTTCTGCCAGACAGAGATTGCATACTTTGTCCCCGTGTTGATAAAGGTATGGCGTAGCAAACTATTTTCCAGGATATAATAAGATTTAAATCAGAATCTTCGCAGGATCAAATGAATTTGTAAAGCTCGGTTGCATTTCTTTTGAAATCAGAATTGAAGGAATGATTGTGGTTGTAGCATTTCGTTTTAAATTCAGTTTTGCAGAGTCCGAAATAGTTCTTGTATTGATCCTTGCTTTGAAAAGTCGCCTGATAAACGATTGCCATGTCGCGGCAGTTGCCATTCAATGGGCATGACGGCTTATATCTGCAATTACAGGGCTTAGATTCTGACTTGCCATTGTGGGACTTAAGAATCCTCTTATTGTGTGCTGCAAGGATGTTTGCCATGTTATGGGTACAGCTGTAGCTGAGTTTGACGATATTTTTGTTGCAGATTTTATGCAACTTGTTTGATGGTGGAAAGTGTTTCCGCCGGAGGTAGAAGAAGGCTTTCCAAATAGCAACTGCCGCGACATGGCAATCGTTTATCAGGCAACTTTTCAAAGCAAGGATCAATACAAGAACTATTTCGGACTCTGCAAAACTGAATTTAAAACAAAATGCTACAACCACAATCATTCCTTCAATTCTGATTTCAAAAGAAATGCAACCGAGCTTTACGAATTCATTTGATCCTGCGAAGATTCTGGTTTAAATCTTATTATATCCTGGAAAATAGTTTGCTACGCCATACCTTTATCAACACGGGGACAAAGTATGCAATCTCTGTCTGGCAGAAAAATACGCAATCCTAACTGCTAATGATGTCGCTCTGTAAAACAAACGAACTGAATTGGTTAATAAGTGTCGAAATAAAAATAAATACAAATTGATCAACGTCAAACTTAAACTTTGATTTGTGTTATATTTTTTCATTTTTCGCTGTTTACAACGTCTTGCCTTAGCTGATACTCGAACCAATTTTAAAATATAAAAATTTTGAAATAATATTTGTATTTTTCACGCGCTTTTTCTACTTCTTGTATTTCCTCACTGGACTGTCATCAGTTTAGCATAGCAGAATCCGTGATGGGATGTTCCAACCTTAATAAGCGTCTTTAAAGTTTTTTCGGTTTTTCAATTTTTTCAATTTTTTTCAATTTTCAATTCTAATTGAATTTTTGGCAGTTTTATCTTAACTTTATTTTATTTTACTTTATTCAGATACCCCTGATGATCCCTTTTATGGGTGAAACAGTCTGTTGAATTTTAAGCTATGTTTTAATTTCCGTGATTTCGCCAGTTTTTAATTTAATTTCGAGCTCTAACTTTGTTATTGAGCACTTTTGAAGCACTGATTTCACAACATTGTTAACTAGAAATAGATAGTTGTGGTAAAAATGTTTCGGTTAAATAAGTCATTATCTGCCGCAGTTTTTCTACAGTATAACAAAAAAAGCTTAAGAAAAAAGTCATAATTTTAAATGATTGACATGATTTGCTGTTATCCGTCAATTTTCCCGTATGAGGAGATTAATAATGGAAAAGGTTATTATTTTAATCTGTCGGTGAAAAACAAAATGAAACTTTGTGACTTTGTTAAATATTAAAAGGAATACAAAAAAACTATAACAATGAAAATAACCTGGGCATTGTTTACCTGAATTTCCTGAAGAAAAAATATTTTAAAAGGTTATTTTGTACTCTTCGGGCTTGAACAAAAAATTGCAATACAGCGCCCTGAAAGCTTAATTTGAAATTGAGAATAATCAAAAATTAAAAAAAGAAAAAACACAAAAAATCTTCACTGTGTATTTTGCCGATAAAATTCACAATAAAAAAGTTTTAACTATAAATGAAACCAGTGTAAAAATAACTACTTTTTAAGGTAGACGAAAATAAAAAAAAACTAAATACTGCACAAAAAGTCAATTTCTGTTCGGCAAGAAAGCTAAAGCTAGAATTAGATTATGTGTCTCGTGTCTTATTGGCTAGCAATACTGTATTTATTTGAATAGGAGCGCATTCTGCTGTATTGTTTTCATTTATAAATTTGCGCACATTAGAGCGCATTTTAAATTTTTATTATACGAATTTTTGCCGAATTTCATTATCGTTTCTTTTACCGTCGTGCGTACAAACGTCTTGTAGCCGATTCGCTTCAATGCGCGTGGCAAGCCCCGAAAATATAACCTCGAGTTTGTGAAAAATTTATGTTGATTTCATGTCATGAAGTTATGACGACAATAATTTCGAATTATAAAAAAACCACAGCCCTTCGCCTTGCTCATCAGCATCTTGTATTAGGGCTGCTTCTTCTAATCATTTTTTTCATAACATTCACAGCATTTTAAAAAAGGACGCGTTTTGTCAAATCAATGTGGTTCGTATGAGTGAGGCGACGAAAAAGAAGTTTTGCAATCAATCTTCTATAAACTTAAAACAACAATTTTCTAATTTTGCAATGCCTTTTTCCGTAGAGGTATTTGCCAAAATAAAAAGTGCCAAGTTCACAAACACATTTCACCTTCCTTTAACCGATGATGAAACTCCATTTCACTCCCAAAGTGACCAGCTGAATGTACAAAGATTCACGGTTTCCGAATATTAATCTGTTAATAAGATTAAATCAAAGTTTTTAAAAGCTTTTGCAACTAAGTTATTTTCATACAACTTATATTATGTTTAAGAAAAGGTTTAAAATGAATTTGCAATGAAAAAAATTATTAGAAAGGTCACTTGAAATTGGAAGATCTAAAAATTTATTCTTAGTTTTTCAGCTGTGCCATCGATAAGGTAAGGGAGCAATATTAATGGCGTGCGCAATCGATTCAGTCTTGGTTCAATCCTTGTCATTTTGCTTTGTCTTTGAAAAAAGCACTTAATTGTTTTTCCATGCGTATCACTAATATCGCTGTAAAAATTTAAAAAACAAGTCATGAACTTTCAATGGAACAGTAATATCCGAAATCTCCAAAGCAGATCTGGCGATCGCTTGACAGTTTGCTTAAGTTTAATGAGGAGGAAGAAGATCAATAGAGACGATTGTTGATTTTAATATTACTTATCAAAACTGTAGACAATATTTTACAAAACTTTCTTGCAATATTTATACCCTTTAACAAGCAGCACTAATAGATTTTTCTGCTTTCGATTAAACATTAAATATACTGAAATTCAAAACTTTAAAAAAGCAACAGTGTAAAATAAAAACTACTTATTTAACCTTGAAAACCAGCAACTGAAATTTCTTGATTAATACCGCTACAGCAACCGGTGTCACAAGGTGGTGTTAAACGTTTAGACTTAAAATAGTTTTTACATATACAAGGAAAACATTTAGTTTTAATTGCTATTTAACAATAGCCGTGAAAAAATATTGACACTTTTATACTTCTCTATTACTAAAACGTTTATCGAGCACTTCTCCCTTTAACAGGATCACTTTTATATCTTCTCCGTTTCTCGTCGCAGATAAGCCTTATAATGATGATAAAGTTAAATAAAAGCAGAACTTTATAAAGCACAACAGACCAAAGCCCGAAAAGGAAGCCTTAAACTCTGTCGGAAATTGACATTTATCATTTATGGGCGTTCAGTTGTTTAGGAAGCTGTAAATGGTTAAACGCTTATAAAGATGAAGAAAATTCATAGAGAAATATAAAAAAAATTTTTAACAGGTATGTCTACTGTTTTAACAAACAAAGACGTTTTTGCACAATAGAAAAAAGACGAACTTCTTACAAAAAAAAAAATCAGTAATCACTAGTTAAATTGTAAACATGGCTTTTTTTCTTAATCTTTTTTTTTAAAGCACAAATATCAAACAAATATTGTTGAATTTCTTGATAGACATACTGAGTATGACGTAGACCAATAAGTCGTTCATAAGCCAATGTCCAATAAAAGACTGGCTTCTTGTATTTTTCTGTATCAACAATCAAAAATACGTTAAGAATAATTAGAATGAAGTTGAACATTTTTTTCTTGATATTCTGTTCTCGAGATGTCAAAACCAGACATCAAATCTTGATAAGACATCTCTTGGACATACAAGAACTTGTTATTGTGCTAAAGCTAAATTGTTTGTGCTTGAGATTTTTATTAATGTCAATAACAAAGAAAGTTTTTTAGCACAGCTTTGCTTCTTTCTTTCACTTTTGGATGCAATGTTATAATTTGGAAGACAAGACTCTGACAAACAAACCACGCAATTCTCTATATAACTTAATCACAGTTGCTTTTCTATGTGATTACGTATTTGTAATAAATTACAGTGTGATCTGTAAAGTCAGGGGTCAACATGTGAGATTTCAATGACTAAAAACACAAGAGATACAAAGTTCCAATTAAAGTTGCTGAATAAATTAAGAGACTCTGTATGAATTAATTTGAGAAAGAAAAAATAATAGCCTAAAGAAAAAGTGAAGATTAGAGTATTCAGCGCGTAAAATCGTTGCATGGCATTATCTTTTCGGCTTTGCATTGTTTTAAGACGCCTTTACGGCATGGCAGCATGGCCGCAAAACTTTTTATTTTTTTATTTGTCGGTTCGTCCTCAACTTTTCGTTAGAAAAAATTATATTTTGTTCGCAATATTGCAAAACTGCAATGAATTTTCTTTTAAAAGGCTTTGAAAAAACACAACATGCCTCTCACTAATTTAAAAATATGTAAAAGATGAAAACTGTCATCTGATTTACAATTTTAAAAAATTCAAAATTGGAAATCTTTTTTCATTTTGATAAAATTACAGTTGAATTGTTGGATGAACATATCCACTTCCTTTCTTTGGTTTTATTTTATTTTCTATGTAAGCGAAAACTATTACATAGTTAAAATTTATTTCGATATCTTTTACTTTAAAAAAATTTTAGTTTAAAAGTAATAACTAGTTCTATATTTAAAATTAGTGGTTTAACATCTTAAATACGTTTCTCTAGTTCAAGAAAAATTTATCGGCATCAACAATATTGTCATCTCTAGTTTTTTTTCTGACCAGCAAAATAACATTGGAGGAATTAAACTTAGAGTAAATATAAAGTATTCCTAAGTCTGTTTTCGGTGAATTGTTCTAAATAAATTCAGACTTTCCCAATAGCTGTAATATAGATCCCAAAGTAAATGTAGATCCTAGGTTAAATGTAGATCTCAGAGCGAACGTAGATCTCGGGGTCTATAAGAATATTTCATAACTACATTATTTTGATGTGACCCATAATCATTTTTGCAAGAAAAGTTAGTTTTTGCCTTTCGAATTACAGTAAAGGTAGAAAAAAACATTCAAGTTAAATTTACGATTATAATTCTTTTTTTCTTTGAAAGTTTTTTCTTTCAAAAAGAAATAAAGTTAGCTCGTGACTTTTGCAAATAAAACAACAATTTGACTTTAAGTTTAGAATGACAAAGAAACTTTTTGGCCTACCCTTCATTTTCACTCGAAATGTAGAAAAAACATACGTATTTTGGATTACGCCTAAATTAAGATAATAAGATTTCTGGGAAAGCAGAAACAGATAACGTCATCACAAAAACGTTGCCAGCACCGATCTAATTAAGCCGCTAAACGAGTAGACTCGTAAATAGGTTTTCTCCGATGTAATTTTAATTTTTTTAATTTCACAAAACATTTTGAAATCTTTTAAAAAGCTTTGATAAAATGTTCAGGCACAAGTATTTTTTCCGACGATTAGTTTTGGCCATGTAATAGCCTATAATTCTAAATCGCACGCGCCATAGCAAACACGTACCTGCAAACACTTTTAAAATATTTTCACAATGCAATTTAATAAATAGACGACTGCGGTTAAAAGCTGACAATGGCCTGAAAGGTTGAACTAAGGTTATATCTGCAGCTTAACTGAATGTTATGAATCGCATTTCGATACCGTCTTTGATCGATAATAACGCTACTATCTTTCAAAAATGCATTGTTTATCTATATTAAAGAAACGTAAAAAAGTGATGAAATTGCCCTTTTCAGGGTTTGAGCAAATCTAGTCGGGAGAGGTGACCTTTATATTTACTGAAATTTTCAACCCAAAAATTCCATCCTGTCAATTTTTCACCCTCGAGATATTTACCCCACCAAAACAGAAATCCCTTGATTATTTAGAGATACAATTGCTTAAATTATGCTGATAAAGTTTTATTTTCTTATTTATTGGAGTGAAGAACTCGAGGGTTAAAATTTCAAGAAAAGAATATTCTATAAAGTGAAATTTTCGTGGGGAGATTTTTCGGAATGGAAATTAGGAAAGTGGAATTTAAACAATACAGTTGGGAGTAATCTCACCTTGCCTTGCAATTAATTTAATAATTCTTTTTTAGTTTTTACCTATTCCAGACGAAACGTTTTAGAAAATTTGTTAAAAAACCTAACAAGCAACTTTTACCTCTTATGAAAAACTAATTCAAGACAGGGTTTATGTGCTTCGTTTCACACCACATCACAAGACAAAAGAAGGCGTTTCAAAGTAAATATATCATTTCTTTCTGGTTTCAAAGTTTATATGAAAAAAATTTATCCTACCATCAAACAGTTCTCCACTGCCACTGCTGCTGCCGAACATCTGTGCACGAACCTGTAATTGCGAAAGGCTTTGATTGGAAACGACATGACGTCAGCAAACTAACTTTATTTTTCCGCGTAGAAACACCAACATTAATTTGCTTCTGTTTATGTTTCAGCAAGTTTGATTTTCGTAGGGTTACATTGAAATATTTAGGCGCGTTTGTAACAGGTGTTTGTGTTTAAGTGGGTAGACCTACATATGGCTTCTTCTTTACTTTACCCTCCCGATTCATCCAGATCGGGATTAGAAGCTATCAATTTAACTCCCAGACCTTGTCAAAAGATTTGTTTTACCGGTATAGCATATAAAAGTCAAATGAAAACTTTCAATAGTAATCACGGCTTATACTTGACATGCAGATGTTTGCTAATTTATTTTTTTTAATCCGTTTTTTTTTACATCTTAAACGTAAGAGAGTTATGCACTTTTTCAATATTGCAGCGGCTGTTCTAAAACTTTGCGTAAGCTTCCGCAAACAAGAGTATATAAAAACTGATCGGTGATAAATGAACAACTATAAGCGACACAATACCAATGAAGCGAGAGAGGAAATGATTGCTGGATGTTACGTCATCCGATCTCTATAAGTTAAAAAAATCAATTTTTAATCCACTTCTCAATATTATTCGGTAAACAAAACTTTCAGCCTTTAAAAAAAATTTTGCATGATGACAGCTAAAACTTTTTTAAAGCTTTTTGTAAAATAATTTTTAGAAATTTGCTTGCGTACATAAGAGAAACTTTTACCAGTAGACTTAATAACATGAAGTTATTTTAATCTTTTGAGGATTATAAAAACTAATTTTTGGGAAAATAACTGAAGTAGTCTTATAAGACTGTAAACCACAACCCACAGTAGTTTTCATTTGTGCTTGAACTTAAACTCGGAAGTTATCCAATTGTTTGCAAATTGGAAAATCTACAAAAATAAAAAAATCATTGCCGTATTTCTTTGGTTAAAATGCGCCCTTGATTAGTATGCACCCTTGTTTAGAATGCACACGAATTCGCGATAAAAAAAATAGAATGCGCCCTTGAATACAGTGGGCATAAATAAAATTACCTAGTAGATTAAATAGCGTCACGTAGCGGACAGTGCAAAACCAGTGCTGCTTGCATGCCACATGAGCACTTTTATAATTTATTCGGTATAAAAACACCCATTATTTTGGATTTAAGGTGTTCGAAACTACTTTAAAATAGAGTACGGTAGGGTTAAAGTTGGCCAAAGGTTGCTATCAAAAAATAGAATGCGCACTTGATTAGAACTCGCCCTTGTTTAGAATGCGCCAAATTCGTGATAAAAAAAAATAGAATGCGCGTATTCTATTCGAAGAAATACGGTATTTGGTCTCATATAAGCCTACATAAATTTAATTGATGGTGTTGAGTTTTTTGGTCTGTAATAATTTTTTTTGGTTGACTTGTCAGTACATCTGGTTTTCCATTACGTTCGATCGGTTCGATGGTAAGAGAGTAAGTAATCGACACAGTCACAAGTCAAAACGGACAAGTGTCATTCGGTTATATCCTTGAAAAATACACTACGGCCCTATCCTTGTCTTGGCAATCTTAGCAAACAGCTTTATTTTTCTATCATACTTTTAAAAAAGACTGCAAAATCAAATAAAAAATTTCAACAATTGGAAAGCACTTTCTCGGCATTTCCGAAAGAATCCCGTGGTTATAATGCGCTCAATTCATTATTGCAAACGCTGACGACCATTTTCATAATTATTCTGACAACACAAAATTAAGGTTAATTGCTTGCGACAAATATGCTAACAATCGTTTTTTTATTAATATTTGGTGAATTGCTTTGTGTCTTGTTCTGCTTTTTCGGGACATTGAGGTTTACCTTTAATTATTTTTTATTTTATTTTGCTTTGTTCTTCGCCAACGTTATCCGCCGGAAACAAATATATATATTTCACTGCCCCTCGTGGTACGCATAGATACACAAACAGAGTCACTGAAAGATACCGGACGGAGGGTTGGAGATAGAGACTATAAGAGACATAGAAAAGATTTAGAGATTGTCCCGGCGGTGGCCGAGATGAACAAGGGTCCTGAAGTTTAGAATCGTGTGACGCGGGATTACTCAACGCATTTGTGTTTCTGTTAGCATCAAAGCTCCAATTAACTATAATAAATCAATTTTTTTAAAAGAACTTCGAGTCATTTTGAGTAGAGTAGCTTTCTTCTCGATTTTTCTAGTTAAGCGAACGTATAGCATCTAAATCAATAAATCATCTTACAAATCACATTATACTTTCTTTTGTCGTTAAGTGCCCTTTAGCGAGTAGTCAATGGCCTTTTCCCACTGAGAAACAAACTGTGAAGTTTAGCTTTAAAGGAGCGTGACATTTACTTTAAAATTTTGTTGTCGATTTCTCTATTTTTTAAGTTTGATATTATTGTATTAACAAAAAATATTAATACAACAATATTAAATCTAAAATTAACAAAAGAGGCTGCATCGATTAAATCTATGCTTTTTTCTCCCTTAAGAATCTAGCCAACATTTACTAAACGAAACATATCATTTTGCACTAAAATCGACCCAATGTAAATCAAGATAGGGATATTTCAGACCTGCAATTTCTCAAGCATACTGTTATTGCGCTCTAAACCTGTGCTTCTCAATTTTTTTTGCAGCGAACTAAATGCTAAGTGGAAATAGAAGCTAATTTTTTTATAGACTTCATTACTGCAAGCTTAAGAAGTGAACTAAACACCAGACAATTCACCTTCTATCTCGAATTTCTCAATTAAAAAAAGGTGTTTACTTTAAATCTGTCTCGGATTTTTCGATTTTCGCCTTTAAAAAGTAGCGATCTCTAAATTAGTGAAACCACTATCAAATCACAATAAAATTAATTTAATTTTTACACATCTACTTTCGTCAACCACCAAATCAAATTTAACAGCGACCCATATTTTGGTCGCAACCCAGGGGTTAAGAAGCACTGGTCTAAGCAAAGGGCTCTGTAATTATACGGTTTTGCTTGAAGATCTTGATATTTTCACAAATTCGTGGTCGTCGTTTGAAGACATCCACTCCAGCTCAGGCACAAACAAAACTAGATCGAGGATTTATCTTTTTGCTACCCCTGGCTTTTCTACTGCCCGAATCAGATGCTGGCAGTGATGGTGTTAAACCTACATCTGGTTTCGTCATTCAAAATCACCCAACTTCGTGCTCTATATCAGGGTTTCCCAAACTGTGTACCGTGAAAGGGATTGAAGTGTGCCGCGAAATTTTCGTGTTTTGACAAAAAGCCATTAATAGGGTCTTGGTCCATCTTTTTTTTTACAGAACACTTGATTTTAGAGACAAAAATGAAGAAATTGCAGCGAGATTCTGCATGACAAGCTTTTTGCGGCCCAGCGACTTTTCTTGATTTAAAATTTGGCCCAAATTAAAGCAAGGTTGGACACAGTGACGGATATTTAAAGCTAGGGGCCCGAGGCAAGGATTCCCAAAAATTGGTGTTCTTTAAAAAAAGGGGGGCTTTGATCTCGTATTTCCCTTATTTTTCCCAAAATCATACTGATCTCTAAAAAAAATAAAAAAGGTTTTCACTTCGATTTGATCTCATATTTTGCTATTTTTCTCCCAAATCATGGTGATCTCTAAAAAAACATGTACAGCAAAATGAAACTATATGCGGTATTTTCAACGAGGGCCCGAGGCAACTGCCTCATTTGCCTCACCCAATATCCACCACTGGTTGGACATGCCTGTTGTACCCTCAATTAAAACAATTTCTGTAGGTACACCCTTTCATTAGGTGTTACTGTTATATATTAAATATAATTTTTGTATGTAAACTTGAAGAGTGTATTTAGTATTGTAAGTGTGCCGCAGGAAAATTCAGAGTTTATTAGTGTGCCGTAGTGAAAAAAAGTTTGAAAAGCACTGCTCTATATGGTGCTCGATTCATGAAGCACGCTATTAGGACGTGGTCTGCAGTTTGTTCAGGGGCGCCGCACTTGCAATTCAGTGAAGGAGCGAGATTTCATTTGTGCATGGACGGATGGAATCGCCGGAGATCAGTACGCGGGCGACTGAGCTGTTTGGGGCAAGCTCATTTCAACAGACATGGTAATAGTCATAGGTATGAAATCACGGAGCCTAAATGTATTTTCACAGTACTCGGTGTCCCATCTCTAATTTGTCCACTGAAAAGCACGGATGACTAGTTTTGCAATGTTATTTAATAGATTCCGCACAACTGGCATAAATGGGTGTCTAGATCTTAGTATCTCTGGCGAGCATCTGGAATCTACTTAAAAGACCATAATGGATATAAGTTTAGAGTGCGGGGATCCACGTAAAGCCTAGGAGAATGTCGCTCCTAGTCAGTAAAGCTCAGCTGGCTGGATGCCAGAAAGTATGGGTAAGTGGTCCGTTTGAGTGGTAAGCAGGCATCCAGTACGCAAGGCACGACACCAAACTGGTACGCAGTATTCAGATGTTGTTTAGATCAGAGATAAGGCAGCTGTGCGCAGTGTTTTGGCACCAGCACCCAATCCTGAGCCTACAAGTTACCTCAGTACTGTGACATGCAAAGCGATTCTTTTTGTGCAATGCCACTAGATGGTGACAACACATGAGCGATCTGTACAGTTTTACCTCAACATAAGTAGTTGTTGGACAAAACAGTTAAAGTTTATTGCTGTTGTAGACTTTTAGCTCACGTTTGCCCTCTCGTTTATTTAAATGAAGGGCTAACGCATAAGTCGTCGATTGAAAGGGTATTCACTCCAGCTCAGACACAAACAGGAATGGGGCCGAGAATTTATCTTTTTACTACTTTACGACCACAAGATTTTTTAATGGTGTTATAGAAGTCCTGGTAAGCCGCACCGACATCAAGTGAATCAGACGGCAACAAAGTCTTTGCAAATTTATTTGTCAAAGCAATGTAGTGACTCCATTTGGCCTTGCGGAAGTTCCATCGCTTAACAGGCATGCTTGGCACTGCCATAGCAAGCCTGGGTGATGTGATAAGCGAAGGTCGATGTTTTGATCTGGGGAACTTTTCAAGGACACGTCTATCCGGTAAGCGACTGTTTGGACCTGCGCTAGCAAAAGCTGGATCCGGATTGGTGCCAGTGTTCCAGCGGCCGGAATAAAAACTGGCAGCGTCCTTGGTATTATATAGGAGGGCAAGACAATTGATACTTGTCCAACCAGCCAAGCACTCACCGTCCGGACTGTTGTCATCGTAACCCCAGTCAGCATGACGACAGTTAAAATCGCAAGCGTAAAGACAGGGGTGAGGATACACCGAGAGATCCAGGGTTCGCAATCGCGTTGGCGGTGGTTTGTAGACGTTGACTATTTTATAACCATCAACGTCCAGTCGTCCACACACAAACACTCGATCTCCGATGTTAATGGAGATTGGTCCAAAAGCGTGTATCTCAGTCGATCGTAGACAAACATGGCAAGGCCATGCTTCCTGCTTAAAGAAGACCCAGCTAGTTGGTAGTTTGGAAGTACCAACTTCTCTGCATTAGTGCAGTGGGTATCCTGTAATAGGATGACGAGTGCCTCAGACTGCATAGCAAGGTGATGAAGAACGTTCATTTTGTTTGCAGTGAGGCCTTCGATGTTCAGCTGAAGAATAATGGGTCTTCGGAACTTGTTGGCAATGTGCCCTGAAAGGGGCAGTTTTATACAGGCATTGCCCCGTCCTGAAAAGAACGTTTTCCGATTAGCAGACCCACACTGAACATCGGAATGGGTGGATACCCTTCTATTTTGGTAGGTTCGGTTTCGGTCTGTCATTTAAACAGCAATAAACAGACTTACTCACGGCCCAGGTTGCGAGAAACACCTACCATCTGGGCCATACCAGCTGAATCCCTCTATAAAACTTTCTTGCAGTCTCCTCAGGGAGACGACTCAAGTTTGGCTGCTACAGCTCTGCTTGCCAAGCTTGACAGGAAACGGAGGGATTGATGGTCCGAGGCAGTTCGGAGCATTGACTTCTCACACTCTAGTCGAAAAGCGTGGAGTATTTTGAACAATCTTACTGGTAGGTCACGACACTCTCCTCGTCACTGTCGCGTTTAAGCCGATGCTATTGCATCTCAGCTGGTTAGAAATGGGAAATACGAGGCTGTTGACCGCAAGTCATCTCGACTTGTCTCTCAAGAAATGTCTGATCTTTAGAGGACCACAACACCAAACGCAGTAAATATCTCTGAAAAGTTTTTACAGAGAGAATTTAATGTTGCCCTTCAACATTTAAAACCAGGTAAAGCTCCGAGCCCTGATTCCATCTCCCCAGATGCTGAAACTGCTTTGAAATCTTGATTACGTGACTTTCTCTCTTCCTGTTTCAGCCAACTCAAAATTCCCAAGATCTGAAGAAGAGCGCTTGTGGTCGCGATCCCAAAACCAACGAAGCCCGTGGAGGACCCAAAGAGTTATCGACCGATATCTCTGCTCTGTGTCTCCGACAAGATCCTCGAGAGGCTTATCTACACCCGCGTTAACCCATTAATCGATCCACTGCTTCTTAAAGAGCAGGCTGGGTTCCGACGCGAGAAGTCAACCGTAGATCAAGTTGTTCTGCTAACCCAGAACATTGAGGATTCTTTTGAGGCTAAAAAGAAGGCCGGTATCGTATTTGTCAATCTGACAGCTGCTTATGACACTGTCTGGAACCGTGGCCTTACCTGCAAGCTGCTGAGACTATTTCCGGATAAGCACATGGTTAGAATAATTATAGAGTTTGTCCGAAACCGACGTTTCACCCTTACTACCTGTGACAGCAAGCAAAGCAGGCTACGCCGTCTTAAAATCGGCGTTCCTCAGAGATCGGTCTTGACTCCCCTCCTATTTAACATCTATATTTACAATCTTCCTTTCATGATTTCCAAAAAGTTTGCTTATGCTGATGATTTAGCATTGTTGCACTCTTCTGGAAACTGAAAGGACTTGGAGGGGACCTTAAGCCAAGACATGTCCACACTGTCAGCGTATCTCCAGACTTGGAGGTTGAAGCTCAGTCACACTAAGACGGTGACGGCAGCCTTTCATTTAAATAATCGAGAGGCCAAACGTGAGCTAAAGGTCTACAAGAACGGTAGACTTTTACCGTTCTGTTCAACCCCTACTTGTCTTGGGGTAAAACTGGACAGATCGCTCACGTTTCGTCACCATTTAGTGGCATTGCGCAAAAACTATCCTCGCGCGTCACACTGCTGAGGCAACTTGTGGGCTCCGGATAGGGTGCTGGTGCTAAAACACTACGCATAGCTGCCTTATCCCTAGTCTACTCAACAGTTGAGTACTGTGTGCCAGTCTGGTGTCGTAGTGCTCACACTCGCCTCATATTTTTGATAGTGTCTTGAACGACGCCTTGCGCATAGTTACTGGATGCCTGCGTCCCACTCCAATGGACCACCTACCTGTACTCTCAGGCATCCAGCCAGCTGAGCTTTACCGACTGGGAGCAAAACTCTCCTTGGTTCACCGTGGATTTCTGGACCCCGATCATATCTTGTATGGTCTTTTAAGTGGGTCCTCAGATACTCGCCAAGTGAGACTAAGATCCAGACGCCCGTTTGTGCCAAGTGCGCGGAATCTCTTGGACAACCTTGCCAGACTTGGCATCCGCGCCTCTGAATGGACAAATCACAAATGGAACGCGGAGTACTGTGAAAATGCTTCCAGGCTCCGTGCTTTTGTGCCCAGGACTGGTGCCAGGCCTGTTGGGATGGGCTTACCCCGAGCAGCTTGGGTTAAGCTCAACTGCCTGCGGACTGGTGTTGGGCGATTCCATTCGTCCATGCACAAATGGGGTCTCGCTCCTTCACCGAATCGCGAGTGTGGCGCCTCTGAGCAAATGACAGCGTGCTCTATACATGTTCTTAACCATGTTCTAACAGCGTGCTCTATACATCGGGTATCACACGGAGCACGAGGTCTGACGGTTTTAGATGACGAAACTCGGTGCTGGCTTAATAACATCACTGTCAGCATCTGATTCAGGCAGTGAAGCAGCCTGGGGTAGTAAAAGGATAAACCCTTGGCCCCAGTCCTGTTTGTGTCTGATCTGGAGTGTATACTCTTCCAGCGACGACGACGACGACCACAGGCTGCTGTACTGCTCGGATCAGATGCTGGCAGTGATGTTGTTAAGCCAGCATTGAGTTTCATCATTCAAAACCGTCAGACTTCGTGCTCAATGTGGTGCCCAATGTATGGGGCACGCTATTAGAACGTGGCCTGCGGTTTGTTCAGCGGCGCCGCACTCACAATACGGTAAAGGAGCGAGATTCCATTTGTGCATGAATGAATGGAATCGCCCAACAATAGTCCTCAGGCGATTGAGCTTGACCCAAACTGTTCGGATCAAGCTCAATCTAACAGATTTGACAACGGTTCTGGGTCTAAAAACACGGAGCCTGGAAGTATTCTGACAGTACTCCGCGTTCCATTTATGGTTTGTCCACTCAGAAGCGCGGATGCCAAGTCCGACAAGGTTGTTTAAAAGATTCCGCGCAGCTGGCACAAATGGGCGTCTGGATCTTAATTTCTCTTGGCAAACATCTGAGGACCCACTTAAAAGACCATACAAGATACAGTATGATCAGGTTTCAGAGATCTACGGTAAGCCAAGGAAAGTGTTGCTCAGCTGGCTGGATGTCTACGAGTAAAAGTATAAGTAAGTGGTCCATTGGAATGGGACTCAGGCATCCAGTGACTATGCTCAAGGCATCATTCAAGACACTATCAAATATATGAGGCGAGTGTGCTGCGACACCAGACTGATGCGCAGTGCTCAGTTGTTGAGTAGACTAGAGATAAGGCAGCTGTGCGCAGTGTTTTGGTACCAGCATCCAATCCTGAGCCGACAAGTTGCCTCAGCAGTGCTAGGATAGTTTTTTGCGAAATGCCACTAAATGGTGACAACAAGAACAATTTGTCTAGTTTTATCCCAAGATAAGTAGAGGTTGGACAGAATGATAAATTTCAAAATTACCGAAATCAATCCTATGTTCACAATTAAAACAATGCTTAACCAAGCATTGGTTAAGCATTGTTTTAATTGTGAACATAGCAATTGGTTAAGCATTGTTTTAATTGTGAACATAGGATTGATTTCGGTAATTTTGAAATATTGGATTATAACATTGACTACGATAAACGCAAATTTTTAGAATCATTATATATTAATAATACAAAAAATTTAATAAATGATAAAGATCGTAATGTTTTTCCAAAAATATATAGCAATATAAAAAATCTCAACTAATGTGGGTTTTCAACCTGTTAAATTTGTTTCTTTGCACTAAGTAATTATGAAATCGTTCTGTATGTTCGCTTCTCACCTTGTGTTTGTTGGTTTGTGTTTTTAACTTCTTGGTTTTTTAAATACGGTGCGCGTTGTGTTCTGCTTTTACCTGAAGAAGTCCGCCCGATGCAACGGACGAAACGTCGTTGAGTTTTTCTTGAATAAATATTACGCCTTTTGTATTTGTTTAAGTTTTACTTGCCTCTGATTTTACCAGAAGAACAATGAATTTTAAAATAAGAACTTAGTTTCTTTAGACCAAGTTCAAGTTTTGTTTTTTTGTTTTTTTTTTTTTTCAAGTTCAAGTTTATTCTTCTGACAACTACTTTCTCTCTAAAATTAACTCTTTTTTTCCTTAAAACTAACTTTCACTCTAATTGGTTTTTCTTCGAATTGGGCTCGACCGAATTATACGGGTTTACGGTTCCGCTTCAAGTTCGGTTCAACGCTCTTGATATCAGATGGCATTTTCAATTGTGAATAACATGGAAACATTTGTCTGCTTGTTTAATTCATCTTGCGATGTTGTCAGTCATTCGAGTTAGTTAAATTTTTGTACGATGTAAAAGAAGGTTTTTCATATACATGTATTTTTAATTCTTATTTTTTCGCAATAGTGAAAGATGAGTTTTGACTTTTTTGCTGCCTACTATTGTAGTAAGCTAAAGCTAAATCAACATTCATAATCAAGTCGGCTTAGGTTTAAACACTGTGTTTATAAAAACTATGATAGATGTGCTCAATAAAAAAATATGTTTTGCATTACATCAACTACATATATTATCGTATAATATATAGGCTTGTACCGCAATTATCTTAGATTCTATTTAATAAGATGTTGTATCCCAGACGAGCATAACATGTAACAGGCAAAACAATTTTATTGGACATTTTTAATATAACATTTTTAAAAAATCACTTCTGTTAATTAAGTGTAATTACTGTGACAACTAAAGTCATTAAACCCTCCAAACGCACCTTCAATTTATATTTATATAAGTTGCTGATTGCATCAATGACATGCCCATTTACAGGTTTATAAAGACTACAAACAAACTTTATGTATGTTTACAATTAGAATTCTACATAATAAATTTAAAATTTTTATAGATATTGAAATATTTAGAATAAGTTTTACCCATGAGATTAAGTTATCTATGTAAAGAAAATAATTTTTATCAATTTGTAATTTTTTTGTAAAAATATAAGTAGCATGGTTATATTTTTAAAAAAGTATTATAGTAAGAAAGAGATGATCAACATGAAGAAATTTTAATGTTCACACAAATTCTTTGCATAAAGGGGCATGCAAACAATTTGTGTAAAGATAAAATTATAAAAATTTGAATGAAAATAGAAGATACGAGGTGTGTCATAAAAGTTCTAAGACTCTGCTTTCTGTGTAAGCTTTAGTTGAGCTACAAGACTAAGTTAAGTGGCAGATGGTTTAGTAACTTCTTGAGAGTATTTAACTGTAATTTCAACTTACTGTAACATTTATTTACCATTTCAGGTGTGAAAGAAAATAGTTTATATATTTACTGTCATTTTATAATTTTTTTTTTTCTTGGTAATTTAGTAATGACAACAGAACAACAAACCAACCTCAAATTTCTAGTCTGTTTAAAAAATCTCCTGCTAATCTGGCTTGTTGAATAAAGTTATTATTGGTGATAAAACATGGGTTTTTGAGTATGACCCAGAGACCAAACCTCAGAGTCCCCATTGGAAGAGTCCTCAATCACCATGGATCAAAAAGCAAGGCAGACAAAGTCCAAAATCAAGTTCATGTTGCTAGCAGTTTTTGAAGTCAGAGACATGGTCCATTATGAGCAAACTAAACATTGCAAGATCTTTTTATAAACAAGCTGATAAACAGTCTGACCCTGCAGCAAAGATTCATAATAGACCATGCCTCTGACTTCAAAAACTGCTAGCAACATGAACTTGATTTTGGACTTTGACTGCCTTGCTTTTTGATCCATAGTGATTGAGGACTCTTCCAATGGGGACTCTGAGGTTTGGTCTCTGGGTCATACTCAAAAACCCATGTTTTATCACCAATAATAACTTTATTCAACAAGCCAGATTAGCAAGAGATTTTCCAAACAGACTAGAAATTTGAGGTTGGTTCATTGTTCGGTTGTCATTACCAAGTTCCCAAGCAAAAAAAAATTATAAAATGACAGTAAATATATAAACTATTTTCTTTCACACCTGAAATGGTAAATAAATGTTACAGTAAGTTGAAATTATGGTTAAATACTCTCAAGAAGCTACAAAATCATCTGCCACTTAACATAGTCTTGTAGCTCAACTAAAGCTTACACAGAAAGCAGAGTCCCAGAACTTTCATGACACACCTTGTACATAAAAAATTTTTAAAAATCTATGAATTTAAAATCAATTAATTCTGAATATTTTTAGCTTTGCTGTAATGTCATGTAAATTGTGTATGTAATTAAGGAAAATTATACTCCTTTAGTTGTTTAGTTTTTTTTATATTGGTAATAACTTCAAAAAATGAATGCTTCTGAATGGATTCGGGATGTAACAGATAAAGTGTAAGTTTGTCAATACATTAGTTACATACCAATATATTTTTGTATTCAAGGAAAAAAGCAGAATTAAATAATTTTCAGCACTGTTACAATAATGTTTATTGTTTTAACTATTACATTACTATGTATCTTTTTTTATATTATTAGTTACAAAGAAGTTGATTGGGCACATATCTAAAAGTTTTGACTAGTATAACTATGAGCAATACCAAAGTTGTGAAACTTGTGGTTTATAAATAAACAGTTTGATCAAAACAGATGCTCTTTACAATTTTTTAAACTGTTATTCATCCAACAAAAAGCTTGCATAGAAAATGTTTCTTTTTTTGGTTTTATTATTTTCTTGCACAGCTCATCATTGTTTGCCTAGTTTTTACAACACTTATTTTATTTTCATGATAATTTTTTCATCTTTTATGTTAAATATAAAGTGCATTTCTAAAAATATTCAAAACTAAAATGCATTAGAAGTTTGAATTTTTTAATACTTAAGTAAAACAATATTAAATAGAGTATTCAGGATTTATTTAAAAAATAAACTAACCAGGTAAGAAATGTTCAATCGGTAATTCTAAATTTGTCTTTATTATGAAATACTACTCTTTGTCTGTTGCATCTAAAGTGAAAAGAAAAAAAAGTTGTTTTATTGGAAACTTCATAAAATTTATATCAAATCAATGTATAATTTTATCTATCTTTTTTTTTCAGGACTAATGTGGTAATGAATTACACAGAAACAGAAGCTAAAGTAAGAGAAGCAACCAATGATGATCCTTGGGGCCCTGCTGGAAGTTTAATGCTAGATATTGCTCATGACACTTATATATATGAAAGTTTTCCTGATGTCATGGGAATGTTGTGGTATCGCATATTTCATGAAGGAGATAAACATTGGAGAAGAATTTATAAAGTAGATATTTAATTTTAAATGTTTGTGGTTGTCAAACTTTTGTGATGATGAATGACATCTTTCATAATCTGTTTTTATATTTTTTTTATTTCTATATTTATTCTCCTGACTCACATGAAAGTGACGGAGGCGCTATACATAGGGTAGGCAATTACCCCGACCTGCTTCCGGAGATCTCAAGATATTGTTGTCCGCTAGTAATTTAATAGAGATATTACTTTAATTTAGAACTGCTTGTCAAGACTACCAAGCAGGGGAAAGTGCTGTAAAGTGTCTTTCCCAAGAACACAACAAAATGGCGCAAGTGGGTTTTAAACTGAGACCATGTTGATCATCAGCCAGGTGCTTTAACCACTTGACCACGCTGCCAACTTTCCTTTTAACACTATGCAGCATTACTTTAATGTTGTATTTGTTGCCCTTCCTTAAAGGCTATCTTGGAGGGCCATCGTTTAATCATTTAAAAAAGTCAATTATACTTCCACTCTTGGATGACCTCTGTTGCCTTCAAAAACTTTTCTTCAGTATAGTGATGTGATGATGCCTGGCACTTTGCTTAAGTTAAAAATGTGATTAGTGTCATCTGTGTGTGTTAATCAATGTGGGCATTGTGGCATATAAGTATCAAGGTTTATTGTGTGTAAGTAACTTTGCAGGAGTGGTAGTTTGTTGAGTTTTACCTTTGCCAATTTTGTATGCATATGACAAGGTAATGCTTCTTTTGATGAATGGGTGTGCTGTTAATAACTTAGTTATTTTTCCGTAAGGTTATGGTCATGTAAATGTGTACAAGGTTTTTTTTGCACCACAACAGACACTATGCTTGACACAAAAAAAATGACACTAATCACTTTTTTAACTGTGAGTAAGTACCAGCACAACATCATGCTACTATTCTGTGGAAGAAGCTTTTTCCAGCAGTGGATGTCATGCAAGAGTGGGAGTTTAACATTAACTTTTTAAAAGATTAAGGGATGGTTCCTCCAAGATAGCCTTGGTGGAGGAATAGCAGCAACAACTTTATGAAAAGCCAATTGGACATTATTTTGACATATTGAGCATCTCATTTTCCCATACGAGCATAGATCTCACACCACAATTGTATATATGGCAAAGAAATACCTTTTCAAGCCAATACTAAATGCTGAAAGACTCTTCATTGTTAAAAAAAATTACAACACAAATCACATTCACTTATTCGTGCATATCTGCAAGCTCATCTAACACTGCAATCAATTTGCCAACAAAAAACAGATCAGAGCCATAAATTGTTACTCTTTATCTTTAACTAATCCTGACCCAAATGCACAAACAAACAAATACATGAAAACAAAGCAAATACCTGGAAACAGCATTATTACAAAATTGATTACAAACAAATTCTTCACTTCTTTTGTGGCATCATAGCAAAACTATCTAACAAAAACCACCCACACATTAGAGAAACATTTATTTTCAAACTAAATTAGCTATCACTGAAATAGACAAAGCAAAAGCTTTGAATAAAAAATCACAAATGTTGCTCCATATAGCACAAACTATGACAATCTATACAACAGACCAAGACAGTGGTGAGCATTTCTCCCTAGCTGAAGGCTAATTAAACATCATTTATGTTTGTGAAAAAGTGTAAAAGTTTAAAAGGCAATGCAAAAAGATCAAACTTTATCAATTTCTTTAATGTGAAAAAGGCACTGAAGTAGTAATATAAAACAGCAAAATGAGTTTAGTTAACATTTTAAAATAAACTATTTAGTGTTGTGACAACAATCAAAATTATAATAAAAAATAATGTGATCACTACAGTCATGCACAAAATACAGCAGTTTTGGCTAAATGCTAAACAACTTTTTACATTTTAATCACATAAAAAATTGTTATTGGGCATCTTTTTTTATATAAAGCTTTTTGCATATTTTAGTGTTAAAACTTTTAAGAATGATTTTTTTCAGCTTATGGAGCTCAAATTAGAGAAAAAGTTTTTAAAAGACCTTGGCCAATGTATATGCATGTTGTATTTAGCTGTTATATCACCTGCTTTAAATTGATCAGTTTTACTAAATTTTAGTTTCATCTTTTTGCATCTTTTGTAAGAGTGGTAGAACTTTAATAGTTTTATGACCTTATTGGAGGTTTAAAAAGCAGCTGTTAGTTATGTTTTACTTGTTGAGCCAGCATCAAGCTCCATGTAGTGCTCAATGTATGGGGCTTGCTATTAGGACCTGGTATGCAGTTTGTTTTATGGCACTGTACTTGCAATTCGGCAAAGGAGCGAGACCCTATTTGTGCACAGATAAATAGAATTGCCAGCACTACTCCACAGGCAATTGAGCTTAACACAAGCTGTTTGGGGTAAGTTTATTCCAACAGACATGGTACTGGTCATGAGTATAAAATCACAGAGCCCTGATGTATTCTCACAGTATTCAGTGTTTCATTTATAATTTGTCCACTGAGAAGCATGGATGCCTTGTTTTGCAATGTTATTTAATAGATTCCACATAACTGGCACAAACTGGCATCTAGATCTTAGTATCTCTTGGTGAGCATCAGAGGAATTACTTAAAAAACCACACAGGATATTTCCAGAGCCCTGGGATCCATGTTAAACCAAGAAGAATGTTGCTCCTAATTAGTGAAGCTCAGCTGGATGGATGCCTGAAAGTATGAGTAAGTGGTCCGTTAGTGGGATGCAAACATTCAGTGGCAGTGGGCAAGGCATCATTTTAACCACTGTCTATGAGGCGAGTGTGAGTGCTGTGACACCAGACTAGTGCACAGTACTCAGATGTTGATTAGAATAGAGATGGGGAGCTCCTCACAGTGTTTTGGCACCAGCACCCCATCCTGAGCCTACAAGTTACCTCAGTAATGAAGCATAAAGATAGTTTTTTGTGCAATGCCACTAAATAGTGATGGAACATAAGCAATCTGTCCAGTTTTACCTCAACATAAGTAGGGGTTGGACAAAATGATAAAAGTCTAATGTTGTTGTAGACTTTTTGCTCACATCTTGTTTCTTGGTTATTTAAATAAAAGACTGCCATCACCATCTTAGTGTGACTGAGGTTCAATCTCTTGAGTCTGGAGATATGCTAAAAGCATTGTCTTGTATTGGCTTAAATTCCCCACCAAGTCCTTTCATTTTCCAGAAGAGTGCAGTAATGCTAGATCGTCTGCATATGCAAATTTTCTGGGAATTGTAGAAGGCAGGCCATATGCATAGATATTGACAAGGAGGGAAGGCAAGACTAATCTCAGAGAAACGTTGTTTTTAAGACAGTGTAGCCTGCTTTGCTTGCTGTCATTGGTAATAAGCGTAAAACTTTGGTTTTGGACAAGCTCCATGATCATTCTGACCATGTGCTTATCTGGTAGATGCCTCAGCAACTTGCAGGTAAGGCCATGATGCCAGACAGTGTGATAAGCAGCTGTCAGATTGACAAATATGGCACTGGCCTTTTTAGCCTCAAAAAAAGTCTCTATGTTTTGAGCAGCAAAATGACTTGATTCACAGTTACTTGTGTCAAAACTCAGCCTGCTTTTTAAGCAGCAGTAGATCAATAATTAGTTTGATGCAGGTGTAGATAAGCCTTTAAAGGATCTTGTAGGGTAGGGGACACAAAGCAGAGATATCAGTTGATAACTTTTTGGCTCCCCTATGACCTTCATCAGCTTTGGAATTGTTGCTACAATCGCTCTTTGTATTACAATCCTGTACTGCAACCAGTATAAAAGCATTTGTTCTGGAACCATAAAAAGTTGCAATAAAATACTTGCACAGCAGCATAGCAAATACTATTGCAATTGCAAGTTAAATGCACCGCTTATGAAATGGTTTAAAATCAACATAACAATTTCACTAAACACAACACTACAAACATATAACAAATTTTAGGATTTCTCATTGACATTAAGGTGAAACTTTCTTTTTTTTTTGATTATTGAGAGTGAGCAACTCAAAACATCAACAATAGTTGATAATCATGCTTGTGCTCCATTTTTCTTTGTATCTTTTTCAATTATTTTAAGATCTTGATGAAATCTTTCTCATTCTTCATTAAATTTTAAGATTTTCCAGAAAGTAGTCTAGGTAGCTATGAAAAAAGTGCACTTTCACACTCATATTACATCTGAGTAATTCATATGCCTTCAGCAGATTATTTATGAACTCCTCATATTTTCCAATCTTGAAATTTTTTGAAGAATCTTTAACCAAACATATAATGAGTTTTATGCATTCCTTTCTTTTTTATTCATCTAGCTTGTAAATGCAGCATCTTTCATCAACTGTTTTATCTATGACCCATCAAAAATCCCTGCTTTGATTTTTTTTGTATATAACAGCAGGAAAGTGAAACAAACTATGTTTGGAGCCATGGCTTGTCCTGATCCCTAATTTTATTTCAAAATACACATGATAGGTTTTTTTCACTGCACCTGAAATAACTTGTTGTGTTGAAAGAATAAATTCCCCACAAATATAGCCAAACAACACATCAGGGTTAGATTTGCACTTTTGACAACAGTCAGAAATTTTCAACTCAAGTTATGATCATACAGTTATTGTTATGAAACACCAATGCAAAGTGGAGCGACAAAACTATGTTTTAATTATTTTAATTTGTCTATCCAACAGTTTTTCTTCACCATTAGGACTCTGCATAATTTGCTGCATTGATGGTAACATGAAAAACACACAAATAAAAGAGGTGTAAATATCTTTAAAACTTGACATGTTAGGACATTTTTGACCTCATTTCTGGTTTAGTGCCCCAAATTTAACCTAAAATAGTGTTTTATGCAAATTGCAAAAAAAATATTTTAAATGCATATCAGTGTTATCAGACACCTAAAACATATAGGGCCACTTGCCAAAAAATACCAGCATTGTAAAACTGCCCTCAACACTTAAACAGTACTAGATCCTTGTAAACTTACACAATCATCCTTATTTTAAAACCCAAACATCACAACCAGCAATGTTTCAAGTAAAATTTTGAGAATTTTCTAATTTGCATAATGTTAACTCGAATGCTATTTTTTGGTATTTGAATATTGAAAATAGAAATATTTGATCTAGTATGCCACTTTTAAAGTTAACTAAAAAAGACCAAAAAAGTAGTGTTTTCGTCTATGTTTATCAAAGCAATTTGCATACCACAGTATTAAAGCAAAATTCCAAACAACCAATCTAAAATTCTGACAAAGCAAATGAGTTATTGTGTTAAATTTTTGTACTTAAGTAACTTTTACCCATTAGCTCAATACTATACATATGCTGGTTATATTTGCACTTTAAATCTTTTAATTTCTCCAATTTTAGTACAGTCCAACTTTTTATTTGCTGTGCTGATTAAAATTCAAAACCAATTTTTATGTGTTTCTAATGTTGTAAATGCTTAAATTTCTAGAGTACTTATTTGAGAATCACAAGAATATTTTTTTCATGTAATATGACAATTGCCTGGTTTGTTAACCCAATATAGTACAATTTTAACAGTATGTTAATCTTTTAAATCACACTCATATTTTTTCATTTGAAAAAGAAAACAAGTCAAAACTTTCTATATTATACTTCACTTAAAAAATTGATACATCACTTTGTTCAGTATTACGTTGTAAAAATTTGTTGCAATTGAGTAACTTTTAAAATTTACTCTCACCAAAATATGCACAAAACTATTTATGTGTAATTTTGCATTTTTCAAACATACTGTATGTGTCACAAGTTTTCTCTATGGTAAAGTTATTATTTTAGATAATTTTGATTTAAAAATGTTAATCTACAAATTATTGTGTGCTGCAGTCCTTACTTTTGCTCTCTTATTTGCTACATTATGGATCTGAGCATGTTGTTAACAACACCAGAAATCGCATTCGCAGACTTAAAAAGTTGGAAATTTATACTTATATTGGTATGGTTTTATTTTTTGTTATTTGCTTTGTATATACTCAAACTGGTCTAATTTAATTTTTTTGTAAAGCTTGATAGGCACTATTACATACGAAGTCGGTCAATTGCATATCCAATTTGCCAGGCATTTTTATTCAATTATCTGACATATACGTTTAAGCGACCTGCACTAGAAAAAGGTTTACTGTATGCGAGGGCATCCAAATTAACAGTAGGCCAAAGACTTTTGAAATACCTTCAAAGATTCAGATCTGACTAGAATTAAAATTTATGTTCCCTTTTTTCAAATAATTACATTTACAAATAAAATAAAATTAAAATATCAATCTTTTAAAAAGGCCGACACGGCAACGCTTTAGTTTATTTAACGTCCGTTTCAGGTAAAAGCTTTTTTAGTTCAGCGAATTGCTTTAAGGCCCGTTTCCACTACGAGCGTGGAAAAAAGCATTCTTTCTTTATTTTATTGCTTTTTTTTTGCGCTCGCTTCAATTTTAACCGCTCGCTTCAATCGAAGATCAATAAAAGAGAGAAAGAATGCTCTTTTCCACGCTCGTAGTGGAAACGGGCCTTTAAGTCCCGTTATATACTTTTTGTTTGCAAATTGCGACATTTTGTTATCGTATACGATAGTCCGACTTATTCAATTAAGCGACTTGCAATTAACCGACCTTTTTTCTTAATGTTAGATAGGATTTGGTTCGGAATTTCAGATTCGTATATTCGATAAAACGACTTATACGTTTAAGCGACTTGCAATTAACCGACTTCGTCTGTACTATTTTATAATCCTAATGTATACATTTTTTTACGACTAATTATTAGTAGTCGTCGTCGTCGTTTGAAGGGTATCCACTACAGGTCAGACACAAATCAGTACTACAATCACTACAGGTCAGACACATTATTACTAGTAATATAATCCAAAACTATACAGTCTTAACCAGGTCCAAACTAAATTAAGGGGTAGATCCATAGTAGGATACATATTCTAAAAACACTTTTTTTGTAGAAAAAATTATTATTTTCTTTAACCTTCTTAGCATAGAATTGTTACATTAAAGAGATAAAAACAAGCTGAATTACAGAATAAAAAAAAGAGGAGGAATCTTATTAATCAAAACAATTGATTGATAAAATCCAAGAAAAGTTATTAAACTGCTTTAAATTAATATTCAATTTTTATGTGACATAAACTAAGTTATATTTTAAGAGATTTTGTGATTAAGTAAGGAGCTTCACTTTAAAGATGACCATTAGTCATATAATTTAAATTTAATTTCTATGTTGTTGTTGTTGTTGTTGTGTCTTAGGAAAAGTTAATTTCCTTTAAGGCTTTTTTCTTGGAAATCATAAAAGAAGTTATAAATTTCAGTCATATTACTATATAATTTACTTAATCCATTAAGGACAAGAATTATTGCGGTAAAAAAGTCATTGCATTTCTGCAGGAATATGTTTTTAAGAAGTCTTTTGACAATACTTAAGCATAAATATTTTAATAAGTAGTAAACGACCATTATTTCTTGACTGGCAGAAAATCCTGCCACTCATCTATGAAAACATGGATTTGTTGTTTGAATAATTATTTCTCTTTGATTAAATGACATGGTAGAATTTCCTGCCACTTGTCTTTCATGGAATAAAGCAAAAAATTTAAGTGGTTGGCAATGTTGCTTATCTTTGATAGCAAGTCAGGATAATCACTTGGCAGTTCTGCCTCTGACATAGTCCTATAAGTCAGAAAAATAAATATGTACATCAAAAAACATGATGATGCAGCTTGCTGCAGATGCTTGAAAATTAGATAATTAAAAATTTGCTCTCACTATAGTAATGAACCCAATATAAATTTTAATAAAGTTGTTGGCAGATGCTAGATCATTGTAGGAACAAATTTGATGTTGATATTATCTTGGCAAGCATGAAAAGAATTTAGCACTTTGACATAAGCAATAGTTGAAAATATATTTAGCAAACTTTAGATATTGAAATGGGCAATATTAATTGCATAGGCGCATAAATTAATCATTTCAATGCTTTAATCAGAGTTAGGTAGTGTTTTTGCCATAACGGCTGAGCACTTATTGTATAAACAGTACATTGTTTTACATTGAATTAACACTCTATAGCTCCTGCAGTAATTAACCAATTGATTAGCCCATTTGAGTTTAGTTAGACGTTTGATTTTGGTAAAGTCTCTGTTTACCCAATGATGTTTTGATTGATATTTCTAAGGGCAAAGAAATTGAATGCAACATAAGATAAAATTAATTTACTTATTTCTTTATTTTTATATGTCACTCGGTTTTCTTTTTCTTTGCCATTTCTTAATAAGTTTTGATAACTTTGCTTATTCAAAACAAATTTTATAAGTTTTGTTTAATTTTGAACTTTAATTTTATTAGAAAATGGAAAAGATGAAGGCATAAATATTCGTAAAAAAGTGAAGGAAATACTGGCATTAGTGCAAGATACTGAAAGGTTACGTGAAGAGCGCAAAAGAGCGAAAGCAACCCAATATAAATTTGTTGGCTTATCAAGTGAAGACGCTCGCAGAGGTAAATTAGATAAGAAAAACCTTAGATAAATTAATAGAGAAGGCTGTATTGCGCAATTAATGTGAAAGCTTAAAGTCTTCATTTTAATTCAAAGGGTATAACAAAAAACCTAGTTAATTTTCGCTTCTGCATTTAAATGTAAAGGCTGTTTAGGGTAAACCAAAAACTATTGTGCCCTTTAAAGATTTAAAGGAGACATGTACTCTTTTCTTTTTGCCTTAAATGCCACTGAGAACTTTAATTATACATGATGTTACACAATGAAAATTTGTTAGATAAATTACTGACAGGTTTGCAGATGTAAATATTGAGTGAAGAAATGTCCTTGTATTGTGGGCTATATGTAAGGTAGAGCTAATACACTTTTAAACTGTCTATTTTTGTAAACTATCTAAAAATGTAGACCAATTATTTCGGAAAATGAAAAATAACAAATATTGAATTATAACCCTGTATTTACACTTAATATGTTTTGTATTCTTTGATATACTGTATGTACTGCCCAAATACATTTAAAATTAAAATTATTTAAATTAATTTTCATTACACCTGCATGTTTTTGTTTCCACTTATATCATAAAAATTAATCATTTTATCTGTGGATGGGCCAGGCAACAGATATTTTTTGACTTGTCCCACCATTGTTTAGGTAATAGCAAAAACTTTTTTAATGAGTAATTTACAATAATAATTATAAATTATATTTTTAACGCTAGTATGCTAGATTTTTTTCCAGTTTCCCAAACTAAACTTTCAGTTTATTTTTTATTCTTTTATTAAAATCAAAAAATATTATTTTTTTTTTTGGCATAATTTCAATAAGTTGTCACCAATTGGATATTGATAATATACTGTACAAACTTTGAAGATTTTTTGAATAATTCCTGTAAAAGTTGTATTCAATGACATAAAAATTGATTAAGCTTTCATAAACTGTTGGGTTTAGGTTCTTGGAAGAGGCGTACTTCATTTTCCACAAGGAAAGACAGTTTTGAATCAGAACGACATGCTCTTCAACAATCTTCAAAAAGCAGCTTCTCTGAAAACACCAACAGGTTGTAAAAGCCAATTATACATCAAAACATTTTCATTATTTAAAAGATTGTACACTATGATAAAAGAACATTCAAAATAATAAAAAAGTTTTGTAGTACAGTATGTCGATGCCAATACTTTACAAAAATGGTTTTAAGAAATTGGCACATAAAGTTGAAAAAGATAAAGTATAAACATGAATAAACAACAAAACTGTAGAGCAACAGAAAGCCAAATTTTAAAGGACTTGTAACCGTTGCATGAAGATGTTTTGAAGTACTACATCTTGCCAAGATATTGCTTTCTTTTTTTTAAAGATGATTTGGGATGGAAAGAAAATTCAAACGAATCTATTTATGAGTTATTGTAATATAAGAAACAAATCTATAATGAAACTTTTTTTTTACATTGTTTTGATAAACTATGATTATCTTGGTGCTTTTTTTATCTTCAAGCTCTAAAAAATTTTTATTGATATTAGTACACCATCATCATCAAAGATGTATAGCAAAGATAATTCTAGAAATAGTGAAGTTGACACTTTTCAACAAAAACAATTTGGATCGGATCCAATAGGCTCTAGAAATAATAAGGTGAATACATTTTAATGTAAAAATTACAAAATCTTAATTTAATCTTATTTCGTGTGGCTTAATAGATTGATTTAGGAGCAACAAAGTCGTACGCTGGACAGGATGGCAATAAACAAAATGATTTATCTGTTTCACGACCAGTAAGGAAGTTTTATTGTTATCTTCATTGTTTTAAATAAATAAATAGATGATCCTGTTTTTATAACAGTCTGGCTTCTTAACATTCCTCCATGCATGTATTTTATCCGATCTTTACTATATTTCATTTGTTTAATCCTTCGAGCAGTTACTTTCGCCAGAATTTTAAATTTTTTTGTCAAACTTTTTAGGTAATCCATTAAAAATTAGTTTTTTTTTGTCCCAATCTACATTATATTTTAAAGCTTTTCTCAGAAGTATTGTTATCTTTTCTACTCAAGCCTTGTCTAAAGCATAACACTACATTTGCTTTTTTCAAACCAACTGTTGATTCTTTAATCAAAGCATGTCCATGTATTGTTGTACAGTTTAATATCGTCAGCATAGTGGCTTTCTGATATACTTTCTGATATTCTGATACATAATGAACATAGCTCTGCTTCAACTCTTGTTCTCATCATGCTGTTCTGTCCTTGGTTCGGCCACTTTCTCTCAGAATTAAGACACTTCTAAGTGATTTAATAAATACAACGTTTTATAGTTATTTTTAAATAATACAGCATTATTTTGTCTCCAAAAATAAGTTGTTCTAATTATTTTATGGTTGGTCAACTTTGTTGTTGACCTCAAGGCTTTAAGAGACGACCTTAAATTCATTCTACTTTGTACATTTCCTGCTGTCTTACTCGCCATACCTTATTATTTTGCAACACTCTATTTATTGATCATTGGGTTGCCCAACAAATTTAATGCTAACCATGTGGTATTTATGTCGAATATACCAAACTGTTTTTTGGGTTTAATTATTTTTAATCAATAAACATCTTATATATTAAATCTTAAGAATTAACTTTATGGATTTAATGATCTATGAAGTATATAAAATAACATATATTTTCTTGAGTCGTATTATGGTAGCCAAGTAAATACTTAACATTCTGAAACCACTCACCTCTACCAAATGGGATAAAAAAAGGAATTAATCATCTCTACATTTAAAGCCATCACTCGCCCCATTTTGGAATATGCACACACACACACCATATGGAACCATATTATATCAAACATCAACCTTTAAAAACTGCAAACCATTCAAAACACAGCTTTGCAAATTGACACTGGCTGCATGCAAGACACAAACACTCAACACCCACATGACAAAATGGACACCCATCTCAAACTTCATGCTACTTAAACAACTGAATTAAACACAAACACACTCTTTATATAATCTTAATGCATACTCAAGTCCACCCAGAAACATGAAAGCTACAACCTTTCATAAAAATGAGCACACTACCATCATCATCTCAAAACTATACATAAAACCTGAAGAATGAAGAGAAAATCTCTAACACATTCGTTTTATTTATTTGTTTTATCTCTATATTTATCCTCCTGACTTGCAGAAAAGCAATAGAAGCGCTAATACATAGGGTAAGCAATTATACCGGCTTTCTGAAGATGCCAAGATATTACTGTTTGCTTGAAATTTAATAGAGATATGTCAGAAATTTAGAACTGCTTGCCAAGACCACCAAACAGGGAAAAGTGTGTTTCCGAAGGACACAATAAATTGGCGCGAGTAGGTTTTAAACCGAGACCATGATGATCACAATCTCGACGCTTTAACCACTCAACCACGCTGCCGACTACCATCACTCACAATACCTCGGTTCTAGAAAGAACAACAAAGTTATTCACTCTACCATCACCCACAATACCTCAGTTCTAGAAAGAATAACAAAGTTATTCACTCTACCATCACCCACAATATCTGGGTTCTAGAAAAAACAATAAAATTATTAACGCCACACTCTATGACATTTATCAGAACAAACATTACCACGGCATATCCTGGCACAGGTCAGAGCCAACAAATCACCACTTTTGCAAAATTACATACATACATGTACTAGAATAAGCCCAGATACTTACCCACAATCTTCACTATGCTGGACACACTCTGAAACTAATTCCTTCTTTAACGGTAGTCAAGTATCAACATAACACAATACCACTAGTCTGTGGAAAAAGCCTTTTAAAGCAACAAAGTTAATCCGATAGTAAAAATCTAGATTAGCTGTTTTAAAGGGTTAAGAGATGACTACTCCAAAACCCTTAGAGGAGGGACGAAACAACAACAAAAAACTATTCGGTTTCGACTAATATATGCGTACTTCGCTGTTTGCGACTGCGTTATGTTAATTTTCAATAACCAGGACAATAACTAGCGAAAATGATGGTAAAGCGCAAACAATACAAGCTAATTTGAGAAACGTTTATCTAGACATACTGTAGAACATAGGAAGAATTAAAGACATAGTTTGGGAGCCTTGATAAAGTGCAATTTATTTTATCTCTATATTTATCCTCCTGATTCGCAGGAAAGCGACGGAGGCGCTAATACATAGGGTAAGCAATTACCCCGACCTGCTTCCGGAGATGCCAATATTGCTGTCCGCTTGTAATTTAATAGAGATATTACTATGTAATTTAGAACTCCTTGCTTTTGCCGTAAAGTGTCTTTCCTAAGGAAACAACATAATGGCGCGAGTAAGTTTCGCACCGATACCATGTTGATCATAAGCACGGCACTTTAACCACTCAACCACGCTGCCGATAATCAATAATCAAACTTAGAAAAAGAAAAGGTAATGCTGTCAAAGAACTTTAAAAGAAAATTAAAAGTATAACTTGAATTCTAAATTTGTATTCTAACATAAAATTGGAATTCTAACAATCAAAGTCAAAAGCCAAATTTACGTAAAAAAATTTCAGACGCCATTGAAGTAGCTCAATGACGTAACCTATATCGAAATTATCATCAAAATTATGCTACTGAATTCGATGTTATTTGAAAAAAAATTTTGTGGAAATGGAACATTTCAGTCTAAAGAAATTATAATGAGGAGACTTTTTGGCAACATCAAAAAGAAATAAACTGTTAAGAAATGACTATAAAAGCCCAAAGTTGTTTTATTGACAAGTTAACCTTTCCAAAAAGCCATATTCATTAAAGCAATGGTAAAGTTGGTAGTGATTCCCTACTCTCATCTTTTTATTGTAATTTTTTGGTTACCATAAAATTTAATTGCTTTTTATACAGTACACTTCTAAAAAATAGTTGAATGCTATTTTTTTCGATGTATGATTATTCAGCATTTTTTTAGGGTTGTGGGTTAGTGGTTGGGATCAGAGTAGAAGCCAAGAATATTTAAAAATTTTTTGATGATAAAGCGTATCTTGGAGTAAGTTGGTGGAGGATTGCGGTAAAACGTTTCATTAGCGAACTGTTAATAATAATTATAATACAAAAATTTATATAGTTCTTTTTACAGAAAACTGACTTGATCAAAGGCGATTTACAACAAAAAAAATTAAAAAAATATAATCATGAAACATTATAACATTACCACAATATTAACTCACAAAAGCAAGAGTGTAAAGATGTATTTTTAATAAGATTTTAAATTGAGAAAGCGATTGAATCACTTTTAAGTGATTTGATAAATTATTTTAAAGTAAAGGATCAAAATCTCTTAAATCTACGATCATCAAATTCGGAAAAGGTAGAAGGGACAAAAAGAAGGTTAGCATCAGAAGAACGTAAAGAGCAAAAAGGTCTATGTTGACAAATTAAATCATCTAAGTATGAGGGCAAAACACCATGGATTAAAGTAGAGCTAAAAAACTGCTTCAATGTAAAAGCCCGTTTCCACTACGAGCGTGGAATTTATTTATTTTTAATCTCTATATTTATCCTCCTGATTTGCAGGAAAGCGACGGAGGCGCTAATACATAGGGTAGGCAATCACCTCGACCTGCTTCCTTAGATAAAAGGATATTGCTGTCCGCTTGTAACTTAATAGAGATATGACTGTAATTTAGAACTGCTTGCCAGGACCACCAAGCAGGGGAAAGTGCCGGAAAGTGTCTTTCCCAAGGACACAGCAGAATGGCGCAAGTGGGTTTGGAACCGAGACCGTGTTGGTCACGAGCCCGGCGCTTTAACCACTCAACCAGGCTGCCCGCAAGCAATGGAATGGAGCATTCTTTGTTTGTTCTATTGATTTTTTACTTCTTTTCACCCTTAAGCGCTAAGTGAAGCAAAAAAATCAATAAAAGCAAAGAAAACTCCGTTCCAATGGAAATGTGCCTTAAATGAAAAAGAAGATAAAGGGTTTTTTTAAGTACTGTAGATTGAGAAAACAATTTTGAATATTTTCTTCAATAGCTTTTTTTAAGTTTTAATTTGACAAATCAGTGCGGACAACGGTTGATTGAGGAAAAAAAAGTACAGGGTGTCCATAAAGTCTCTTTACAATTTAAAAAAATTATTACAAAGTGAAATGATGAGATATCGCAATGAGGGTTGTTTTATGTTAGTCAGTATTTCATAAAGTTTTTATTGACACATTTAATACACTTCTAAACATTTAATTAAAAATATTATTACTCTATTTAATACACTTCTATATGGGCACCATAGTTGCACGAAGCACACGTTCAATGCAAATTCTTTTCGTCTTGGCATGTCGTTTGGCTGAAGTGCCTGTAACATTTGCACTTTGTAAGCATACAATGTTAAATTCTTGTGTAGAAATTTGTGTACTGTTGAACTTGGTAGTTCCAATTGTCTGGCCGCAGTACGGATGGACTTTATAGGAGAACGTTGAAAGGCTTGCCTTACACGCTCGATGTTTTCTTCAGATGTTCTTGGTCGCCCACTTCTCCTTGTATCGAAACACTGTCCCTGTCTCCATAAATTTCTTGTGTCATAAACGAATTGAAGGACGTGATAGTGGGTCTCTTCCATACTTCTGTAGTTTCGCTGGGTCTGAACATCTGATTTTGTCTCAATGAACCAGGACACACATTGCGCTTTTTTTTTTTAGGAGTAGTCATTTCATGGGGGTTCAGTTCATATAACTCAATCATTAAACATAAGAAATTTTAATAAGAAATTTTATCTGAAACAATAAATTTTAGTGTCAATAAAAACTTTATGAAATACTCATTAACATAAAACAACCCTCATTGCGATATCTCATCATTTCACTTTAATAATTTTTTAAAGTTGTAAAGAGACTTTATGGACACCCTGTATTGTTTGCATGCATTAAGGGTTTTTTAGTTTGATTGAAATTAATTGTACTGGGCATTTCATTTCACATCCTAACATTATAGTTTGCAGTTTCGAGTAATTTGGATTTCCCGTAACCATCTCTTGCTCTCTGTTCATCTTTCGGGATACTCGTTATAAGGTGCACAAGTTTTTGTAAAAAAAACTCTACAGGCTGTTTTGCATTTTTCAATCAACTCGTTTCATTTTAGTGTACTTGAAACAGCCTTTCTTAAAACCCCACATTCTCTTGGTTTACACTTTTAAAGCAACTTGCGTTGTAATCGAATTTTACACTCTCAACTGTGTTTCTTTGTTAAGATCACGCGATTGTGCTTTTTCTTTCCCTAAGATTACATTGTGAAGTGACTTCAAATTGTTGAGACCATAAAACTTTTAATTTTTCTGGCTCGGCCCAATTGACGCAATAGCCACTGACAAGAGCGTTAAGAAAATGTTTATCTATTGTTAAACCAACTTTATTCAAAGCGGTATTTACCACAAAAACTCCGCGAGAAATATTGCAAAAATAAAAATGCTTCTAAAACGTTTTGATTTTATCCTTTTTTGTGCACTACTCTTTAAAAAGATTGTTGTTTTTTAGCTGGCAACAAAAGTTCGGACACATCCATAGATATTTTTACCTACAATTTCCCCAAATTTGACGGCTATTTCCAGTAACCTATTTTACGTGTCTCACTGGTAAAAAATTTATTGTATTTTACTTGACAGGAAAAGGTTAGACACAGACAAAACTGTTTTATGTAAGATTTTCTTGATCCAAGCACGAGTATAATTTTAGTCACCAAATTTACGTATCTAGCAGAAAATATTTAGATAAATTTTTTTAGTAAAACTTTTTACGCAATTTGTTCATAAATTTTCAGTTAAAATTTTAACAGGCTAATACAACACAGTATTTGTAATGACGAATTGGTTGGTATCAAAATCGATATGATTAAATCTATGGCCCAAAAGTGCTGACGGCATAACTTAAATTATTTTAAAATAAGTTCAGTGTATTGAAACATATAGTACATAAAAGCGATGGTAAAGAACACTATTAATAAATTTTACATCACGGGCAGCAGTTTTACTTGGTCTTCTTTATAATATTTTGTTCGCGTTTTTTCCGTGATTCCAAGTAACATGTTTTTGTAAGTGAACTGATGGTACTCGCTGTAACTTTTACGTAATTACGAACTGTAGCACCACTTAGATATTTCGTAAAAGTAAAATGCTCGAATGATTAAGAGCGCCGTGATTATGATCGACATGGTCTCGGTTCAAAACCTGCTCGCCCGTTCTGTTGTGTCTTTGGAAAAGACACTTGAGGCACTTTCTCCTGTTTGGTATCCTTTTTGTCATTTATTTACAATCACATTCAAACATAAAGCTTTTTTGCTCAACAGCTAACAACATCATTAACCTATTTATTGTGAAGCATTTACAAATTCAAAATTTTTTGTTTTTTAACGTAATAAAATTACTCCATCAAATTTGCCTGTTTAACTGTTTACCGTTTTTATCTAAAGAACTTTTAAAAATTCGAGAAGAAAAAAGCAATAGAATAACACGTTGTTTTAACAAAAAATCAACGTAAATTTTACTAAAAATTTCAGTAAAAGTCTTACAGTGGAAAATTACTGCGAATTTTTTAATAGTCAAAACTCAAAACGCATTAGTAGTTGCAAGCTCAACAGCAAATCATGCATGAAATACAGAGTCTATGTACTTTTTTCTTGTAGTTGTGCTTGAAAATTATTTTTGTTGTAGTGACTTTTTCTCCTTTGATTTAAGTTTTCGACTTGAAGTAAGGAACTTTTTCTTGGTTTTCGTTTCTCTTACAAAGCAAAAGATTTACTTTTTTGTTTTCAATTTTAAAAAAAAATACCTTTCGGCTTTCCTTGGTCGTATAAAAGTTTGGCGATGCCAGGAGCTCCAAAAAATTTCTTTTAGCGGGAGGGGCAAAGTTTTGTAAAAAAAAGGCATTTTTGTGAAAAAGGTACCTACAATAAACGCAAATTTTTGCGTATTACAAAACAATTCTTTAAATACTTATTGAAGAGCAAACAAAAATTTTATATAAAAAAATTTGACTCCTGGGGTTAAACGTTGCCTGGGCTCAAAAGGGTTAAACGCTTTTGCTCCAAGTCTTTGTCTCCACTTAGCACTAGACAAGATTTTTACCTTTAAACCATTTTTGGTCAATTTATGTTTTTGAGACTGCTTTTTCAACAAAAATTTTACCCCAGTTACTGTCAGTTGCTGCATGGCTCTTTTCGGAAAAAGTTTGGAGACCCTTTTTCTAAATCGATATTTTACAAACTTTGTTGGGACTTTGGTCGAGATTAGATGATTTTAAAGACAGATCTTAACACAATGCTTCTGTCGTGCTAATTTCAAAAGGGCCCTATCTGCTCCTTTTTTTCGGTGCTTTCGGGTTTTAGAAATATTGTAGAGCAACAAAATTGCCCTTTGTCTTCACTAAGGTTTTAGTTAAAATTAGTTAAAATTTTAGTTTAGAGTTTAATATCCCTTTAATTGGACCCTTTTTCCATTCCGGCTATTTGGGTCGCTTTGGCCGACCAATCACCTAAGGAAGGCGTAATCGAAAACAGATTAAAGATGATGAGTTATTTTACTTTATGTAAACTATACAAAATTAATCTTAAAATAGTTTTACGTATATTTACTTCAAATATTTTGCGGTCGAATAAGATTTTTTAGCAGTAGTTATAAATTTTTTAAAAAGAATTTGTCCCATATCCCATATATTAGTCCCAATAACGAGTTACGCTTTCCCATATATTTTCTCTTGTTTTTTTGGTTTTTATTGTTCATTTTTGAGTTGTTAGTTACCTTCCGTAGTTTTGTTGGCTGGCAAGGATTTCCAACATATGCAATCAATGCGCTAACTAGACATGGTTGATTGCATTAAGCAATAGGATTCGAATCCTTACAACAATCTGTGTAAACGCTGTAAAATTAACTGCTGCTTTGTTTTGTTGTTCAAAAGTTTTTGTGATTTGTAAACTTCCATTTTAAACAAACAGATTGTCGACCCATGATTGCTTTAAAATGTGTTGCAGGTAGAGGTGATAGCAGAAGGGTTTGCTTTAAATATTTTCAAATAAGTTAGATGCTAATGTTGAATGGAGAAGATGTCTAAGTAATAAAAACTTTTTTGGTAGTAACCGCAATCCACATGGCGGCAGTGTAACCCACTCTGTATTTATCGTCTTCAATTCTTCAACGCAATTCTCGGCATTCACATCTTTGCATCATGTCTATTTTTGTCGGCAGCGTGGTCGAGTGGTTAAAGCGCCGGGCTCGTGATCAAAACGGTCTCGGTTCAAAAGCCACTCGCGCCATTCTGTTGTCTCCTTGGGAAAGACACTTTCCGGCACATTCCCCTGCTTGGTGGTCCTGGCAAGCAGTTCTAAATTACAGTTATATCTCTATTACCAGCGGACAGCAATATCTTGGTATCTCCGGAAGCAGGTCGGGGTAATGCCTACCCCATGTATTAGCGCCTCCGTCGCTTTCCTGCGAGTCAGAAGGATAAATAGAGATAAAATAAATAAATAAATAAAAAAATAAGATATATTTAAATCACAAAAAGATGAATTCGTCACTTTTTGTGTGTAGGAATATTAAAAACTAGGTTGAGAATCAACAAATTTTATGACGTAATGTCCCGGATTACAACTAATTATAACATAATTAAATTTTATAACATAATGACAGGAGAATAGATTTATTATTATTAGTGTTGTCAGTGGTTAGAATTGTTTGCCTGAGTATTCTTTGAACTGTAAAAACAAGTCGTTTATTTTTAATCGGTTTATCTTTTCCAAAGATTTATTTGATTCGACAATCGATGTCGCGAAAACCAGAATTTCTTTATTGTTTAGGAGACTTTAATCGACACCTTCACTGACCTTCAGGATGTGTTCCGAGCCGCCTCGCAGCCCCCCACCACCCCAGGTCTGGATTTTGTTTCTCTCCTGATTACAAGAATATCTCCGAATTATCCATAGTAGTTTGTATGATAATGCTTGTTATGAATGTCACGTCAATTTGTTGCTTTGAATAGTTCTAGCAGATCAACTTGTTTTCCAGGCCAATTTTTGGATGCTGATTTCGGTCAATTTCAGTCAGGTCCAGGGTGTAACAACATCGAAGACCCCTTTCTCTCGTTGGCCTGCTCAAAACCTTCTCCTGCGACGTTTCAACAACCACAAGATTTTTCCCCAAACACTTCCTTGATCCCTCCCACAAATATGACCCAACCGGTGTTCATGCCAGCACCGCCTCAAAACCAGGGGAACTTCATGTCCACCATCGATCATATGACCGCTTCCGCTGTTCCAAATTCGCCCGTGTTGCAGCCGCAGTCTTCCTTTTACCCAATGCAATCCTCCCTCCCTACCTCATCATTTATCGAGTCCCAATTTACTTCTGATGTAAAGCCCTTATATGGTGGCGCCCCCCCATTCCCTTCCCCAACCCGTTCGCCGTCCGTGGACCCCCCGAACAAAGGTAAATGTCGTCGTTTTTAGTTAATTTAGCTTCACTTTTTGTTAAAAAGCACTGTATGTGGTTACTGTATCGAAATCCTTTTCCAGCTTGTTTTCTTGCATCTAAAGTTAGAATTGAAAACTTTGAAACAACATTAAGTTTATTTTGTGTTACTTTTTTTTTATGTTTTTGATTGAGCATCACATGATTTATAACATAACTTTAACTCAAAACCGTTTCTTTCGACTTCGATTTTTTTACTTCAACTTTATGCACTTTATTTTTCTATTTCAAACTTTAACAATTCTGAATTGCTTGTAGATACTCCTGCCAAGTCCAACATATGGAGCAACACACAAGGAATCGACATAAACGTAGATTCGCTGTGGAAAAACAAAGCTAATTCTTTCATGACGTGGAACCGAAAACCAGGTTGGTCTGAATTATGGACTTCCAAATAGTAGTATCTGGACTGGAAACCGGATTAGCGCACACACCAACAGTTGGCCCAAGCGTATGTTTGCGATGTCGTTTTGTTACTCTTTACGGAGCGTCATTGCATTAGCATATAGTAGAAAAGTTTACTGTATGTATATTTTTTGTGTAATAATTACAATGCTAGCCGTCATGATGGCAATTCTCGAAAAGACAAATATTGTTATGAATATCAATATTTTGAGTGCACTTAGTTATTGTGCAGCTTTGTAAGTCAAAATCGTCAACCGCTTTTTTCGACTATAAAATACCGTAAGATCAAACAAATAATCTAGTGTTAAAGAAACGCTGTATTAATTTATAAAAAATGCATTAATTGCATAAACATAAAAATAAGTTCAATTAAATTAAAACAAAAAGCAACAGTAATCAATGTTTCTTACACAAACAATAAGCAAAATCATTTTAAAATTTAAAAGCTAAAAAATTAAAACGCAACTAAATTTTGTTTTTCCAACAACTTTACAAATTTACCCGTTATTCACTTCAGTGCCGCTAATTTCTCGTATCAAACTTTTGCACATGCAGTTAAAAAACCATGTGCAATTTCTTCAAGGATTTTGTGTTCTTTCGCACACGTAGGAGTCAGAGACCAAAGTGATATGACTGCATTTTTGTAAAATGCAATAGTTACAAGTTCTTTAAAAATCGCCCGTTGCTTTTCTTGGCAACTTAAAAAATTATGCCGCAATCCTCTCTCAGAAAGTTCTGCAAAAATTTTCCAGCAGAGTCACCCAAAATCAAACACCTCGGATTTGGGTTTCCATAACCCTCCGCGATCTATATCTTTGATAAATTAGTTGGCACTGTCAAGAATGTCATCCGTTGCTTCACTAATGCCAGCGATGGTGGCGTCTTTGCATTCTGCACATTTATTTTTGGAGACCAAAGATTTGCAGCAGTAGCCAGTAACATAAAATATCACTACCACATCATTGTCTGTTGGCAAAATATTAAATTGCAGGTCTCCTTAGAGTGATTCCGCTTTTGCAATAACTTCATTTTCAACATTTTTGTTAATTTGGCGACTTGATCAATATGACTGATAGAAATGCGAGAATATTTTACTAACGACAATTTTCCATCGCTCTCCAACAATTGCCTCATCGCAATGTAGTAATTGGCTCCACTAAGTGACGAATTGACCGAATCGTCCCTCTATAGTATCGGATTGAATTTTGCCAAGTAGAACATATTTAAAACAGCAATAATTAATTAAATATTTCGCCAAACCTGTGACTCCTCGACAAGTTTGGCGCAAAGCTAAAAACGTTTCTTTGGTCAACCCGGGCATCTGAAAATAAAATAAAATATGATTCAAAATATTACAAAGTGCAATCATACGTATCTGTATTGTGTCGTTATCGCATATATCGCATATATGGGGCAAATCGCATCATAGAAATATATAAGCGTAAATTAAAAAGAAATTTTCCAAAAAATTTTTAATGGTTATTAATTGCTTGCGTTTTTAACTTACCATTGAGTTTTCCCAAAAAGTAAGATACTTTTCTAACTCCAAAAAATAATCCAATTTTCCATTCGTCTGGAGGTTTTACTGGATCGCGAAAAATATCCCGTTTGTGCTTTCTAATAGTTGGCGATAATACGTAACTTGTGATATTCCAAAACTTGGCAAAAAATTCCAAGGCAGTTGCGTTTACGAATCCATATTGTTTTAATGCTGTGCGTGTTGATTTATGCAAAAGTGACATAGCAAGTTTTACATTTACTTTTTCTATTGTTTTAGGATTTAAAACAGTCTCCGTTAATTTGTGAGCAATTCTCAACGGCTTGTGACGTTCAAGATCGTAAACATTTTTTACATCGGAAAACTTTGTTGTAAGGTTTTGTGACAAGATTGGTGATAGCATAGGCATTTTAAAAACTTTTTTCGTTAGAAAATTGTTGTAAATATTTTTAACAATGTGGATTGGATCAAATAATAAAACAATTCTTCCTCCACTAAAACTATTTTTTATTGAGCTTTGCTAACATCCTCCACAAAGAAATTCTTCGTAAAATTTTCTATTTGCAGCAGCATTATCAACGCATATTCCAATCACATTAAAGCCGACCTCATAAAAAAGCAACATAATTTTGTCAAAGCATTTTCTTGCGTTTCCACTTTAAGACTTCTCACAGAATATATACCAATCATATCTTGATATAAACGTGAAAGAGATTTGATCATAAAGCACAAACCAGTAGTTGCTGCTTGGCAGTTGTCAGTCAACCCAAGTAATTGTCCTCCAGAAGCTTCAACTCGTTTTGCCAGATAAATTTCATCGATCATCATGATAACATTCTATCGAAATGATTTAGTTGTGAAAAGCGAAGTGTCAAATATTGCTTGTCATCAACTCTGGTTTTGTTGTCCAAATTCAAAGTAATCCTTTTTACAGTTTTTATTGAAGGAAATATAAGAATTTTCTCTTCTACGAGTCGCTCGTATGCTCTTGGGCTAGTAGCAAAAATGACATAAGCCATCATCAGCAAATCGGATGACTACTTTCTGCTGTATTTGTTGCTGAAATCCAAATCAATCTGTTCCACATAGATTTTTAAAATAGAAATTTGTTGTTTATTTTCACTTTCAAGAAGAAAGCTGTTAATTAGTTTAAAAATATTTGCTTTAAACTGCTCTTCGGCCGCTGGTTTTTTTTAAGTCCATGTTTTTGGCGAAAGCTAAAAGATTTGATACTTGGGAAGCCATTGTCGCTTTACTAGTAGGCATGATGTGGTTATAAGAAGATGAGGGCACGATCTGTTCGTTATTATAAACGGTCACCTTCATATCCATATTAATAAAAACTGCTGCTAATATTGTGTATGGCCGATGATCGGATAAACAAATTAAATCGGCTCCGTTTTCTGTGCGATGGAGTATATATCTTTGGCGATGAAGCTCTTCTGGCAGTTTTCTATTAAATCCTTGAAGCTTTCAACTTTATCTGCATTCAAACAAACTTTATTTTGCTTCTCAAGTCGTGCTGCTTCATTTTCAAAACGTGAAGAAGATGTTGAATGTCCTGAGCGGACTAAATAACTGTTGTGAGTATAATAAGATGGCAAATCCTTGAAAATCCAAGGGCATGCATCTTTTCTTTGTCGCTTTCTTATTAAAGTTACCGCTTCTCTTTTTTTTTTCGCCATCTTTTTGATCAGTTGTGTCAGTGACAAAATCTTCAAACTTGAAATCAAGAGAACAAAGTTTTGTTGGTGCATAATCTTTTCTTGTCAGTCTTTTGAGCCAAGTTTGAAAAAAGTGCTTGTCTTCTAAAGAAAAAGAATGAAAAGTCACTTTTTGATCCTGCTTTTCTCCTCTGTAATCAGATCGGCAATTAATAGCTGCGCATTTATATACCATTGTTACTTTTGCAATATATCGTATTGTATTAAATTTATGGGTTAGCAATTTTTTTAAATTTACAATGATCAACGTTACGAACCTTGATTTAAAAATTATGTTTTTAAACAAAATTAAATTTAAACGCTTTTACCACAATTATAATTTACTTAGTTGCAATATTTTTCTTCGATTTAAGCAATAATGGAAGGTAATCTTTGCAACAACAGAAGCATCTACACCAAACGTCAAACCTATATTTTGTTAATGCGACCAGGAATATTATTGCACTTATCACAACATGCGATTTTATACTGTATTGACATTGTAAATTAAATTTATGAATTAGTGGCTGCTGATGCATCACCGCCAAAGGTCAGTTGCTGTGTTACAAATAGCACTTTCTCACCTAAATTTTTTATTTGTTTGGACAATCCTGTTCAAAATTTTTTAGTACAGCTGAGTAAATTTTAAGTATTTATCTAAAATTATTCATACTTATAAAATTATATATATCTAAAATTAACTTTTAATTCCGGCGTAGATACTTTTGTTTTTTAAGTTTCTGAAATTTTATTGAAATTCTAAAATTAAAAAATGCATGTTTCTGCAATTGAAACCTTATATTAGCTGTCCAAGAGGTTTCTGCAAAGTGTTTTGTCATATGTCGAGAATCTTTCATCGCCTTTGCGCCGCGCGATTCGTTGAGCCAACTAATGGAACGCAAATCTTTTTTTCTCGATTTAGTTTCCAATCCATATACTACTATTTAGAAGTCCATGTCTGAATGAACCGAACCCAAACCATAGAGTCCTTTGTTATTTGATTATTGAACTGAAGTCAGTTCTTTCGGCGGTTATCATTTACACCCGTGTTGAAAAGATAAAAAACAATCAGCAAAAAGTAGCCAGCCACACTTATCCCCTTCCTCTTGCGACCCGAGAAGACCTTACAACGTACATTCTTTTTGTTGCTTCTTCCTTTTTCTAATCCGCAGTCTTAATGATATTTATTATTAAATAATTATAGTTACATTTTTATTATGTGGCGGAGCAGAAATAAAAGAAAACTGAACTGAACTGAACTGAACCTTCAACTATGGGGTCGTTGTACAGTCTCCTATGATGAAGCAGCCCATGCGATAGTTTTTTATGCTGACGAGCGGAAGGACGCGAGTTTGATGCTCAGCCAACGTGATTGATTGTTGTTGTCTCCCTGAAAAAGGCTCTTTGCGACAAATTTTTAAATCAGGTCATCCTGCTTACTTACAATTTAGAGCTGCTTCTTAAGGACAGAATGACGCGAGTAGGTTTTGACCGTGTCGATCACGTTCGCCATGAAAATAGCGCTCTCAAACTCTCGTCCACGCTGCCGACTTAATCCAGTTTAACCTTCTTGTTCTTTTTTTTTCAGCTTTTGGTAGTCAATCGTCTTATTTAAAACTATTCAGTTTATTCTGGTTTGACTTTTTTTATTGATATTATCTTCGATTAAATTCGTTTCAATGGAAGAACGAAGTAGGTGATGTGCTTTACATTTGCTTCACACACACACACACACACACACACCAGAAGTTTTCTGTTGCTATAAATATCGAATCGTCTAATTTTTTTTTGGTAAATAAGCAACAATGAACATTACCTTTAACATTCAGTATTCTGCCTGAATGAATGGAACAAATTTTGCTTCGATGGCTTTAAGGAGATCTTGAACTTATGACGGAGTGACACATTGTAACCTGTGCTATGTGTGGTGCAGATATGTTTTGATTGAGTTGAGTGGATTAGTTTTATTTGTCATTTTTTTAAATTAATGGCTAATTATCTGTACGGGCTGCACTCTAGTTTGAAAGTCTGACCAAGCCGAGACTCGAACTCTGTGTTCTTCTGCTTGACAAATGAGTGTCTAAGTGCACATTACGATTTATATGATTTTCAATTTAGATGGAAACTCTTCGCAGCAAATGAGGAACACAAACCAGCAAAGCTCTGCGACGACAAGTTTGAACCAAACAACCAGTGGTGATTTTAAATTATTATACTTGAAATTAATTATATTGTAGTTGCATTATCTATAACATACTTCCAACCACCAAATGCATTGCTTGATTATCAACTTGAGAATTGTCGAATTGCTGCAAGTTAAAAAATTATTTGTTTCTTGTAAAAAAAATCGTTGATATCCATTTTATGGCTCGTCGAGAAAATGCAGCAGCTACTTATTATTCTGCATATATTGTCGGCGCATTTGTATTAAATCTAACTCTCACAGGGTTTCCCGGAGCACCAAACAATCTGATGTATTCCCCTCCAGCAATGATGAGTCCGATGATTAATAGAAGCCCATTCACCGTTCCAGCTATGGTGCCCACAAACCCCCAAACTAGAAATTACTACTCTTCAGGGCAGTACGGTGCTGGGTTTAGATAAAATTACCACTTACCGTTTTTGTCCCGTTTATGAAAGTTCCTAATTAACCGTGACGTCATATACGAGTTCAAGTGCAATCACTTTTATTTCGTGTTGAAACTGCACTAAAAGTTTTTGTTTTAAAAAAGATTTTGCTGCTGTATTTTGTCCGTTTTTATTGTAATAAAGACGCCAATCTAAAAATAACACAACTTGCAGTTCTTTGATAAAATTCTGTTTTAGTTAGTCTATTAAGTTTCGTCTTACAGTCAAGTTTAGACATATGAGATTTTTGCTCAGAAGAAACCATGTAGAATGGTGTGGATGATTTTCTTTGTAAATATTTACTTATAAGCGTGGCGTCAACCGCTTGAAATGATATTTTAATTCCGTAAACTTATTCTTCATTTTCTGTTTAAGTTCCTAAAGTTTTATTTTTATTGTTTCCGTTCGGATTTGGTGCCTGCCTTGTTTTTAAGAAATATCTGTCCGTTTTTGAGAAGCGTCTATTCTGTCCGTTTTTGAGAAGCGTCTAGACCAGGGGTCTCCAAAGTACGGCCCCCGGAGCTCTTTTTAAAAAACATACACACTCACTTTAAACCACAGTTGGATAGGATTATGTCGGAAATGTGCCCCAGTTTCTCGTTTCTCTAAAAAAATGAAATCATTGTATTCTCTAAAAAAAAAATATCTTCACTTTGTTTACAGTTTATTAACTGTTTTTCACAAACTATGTTTTGGCTTTGGCCCGAGGAGGTCCAAAAAATCTATACACGGCCGGCTGCTCGAAATGTTTGGAGACCCCTGCTCTAAACCACTGGTTCTCAATCTTTTTTTTCTGTGGGTCATTTTTGCTGCGTAAACATTTTGTGGCCCATTAACTTTTTTATGCAAGAAAAAAAAAACTACAAAGTAGGTTTAAAAAACTAAAAAAGTTAAAATTTTTCATACAAATTATTTGTGCATACATTTTTGGCCAATATGATAAGTCTTGGAGGAGTTAAAAAATACACAACACTTAGTCTACTATCTTCCACTATAAGATAGTTTTAAGCCTTTGCTCTTATCAGCACCAAAGTGAAAAGTTTTGATTTACATAAATGCAAACTACTAAAAAAAAAAACTTTTTAATGCATTCTTTATCACATTTTTGCTCAAAATTTTTAGATTGATAAAGTTTCAAACGGTCTTTACCAAAGGAATTGTTTCTTAAAACAATGAGTTCATCTAGTGTGGCCCAAGTTCTTCCTGGGGTTCACTTTTTAAACTGGTTAAACTTAGTCATTATACGCTTTGGAATAATTGTTTTTTCTTCATTTGGTTTTGTTTTTTATTTCTTATTCGTTGGTAATGATAATTGACGGTTACTTTCATCAGAAAGCATCTTGATTTAATAACCTTGAAGGTTCTTCCATGCTTCCTGACCTTTGCACGGTGAATAGCTTGTAATTTTCTGTATTTATCCAAAATTGTTTTCCAAATGTTTGCAAGATTAAAAATAAAATGTCTCTCTACGGCCGTAGTCGATTTGAAATTGTCCGAATCGGCTATTGGCTGAAATTTGAGTGAAATTTTAAACTTCAAACTTTTCCACAAGTGAAAGCTTTTTTTGGTCTCTGTTTTTATATCAACGATAAAAAATCATTCCATATTAAGCAAAGACCAAAAAAAGATCTTTAGCTGTCAAGAAGGTAAAGCCTTTAAAAACTTATTTGCAATTTAGTCAAGTGTAGATGATTGTTCTACAAATAATCAAACACTTCCTTTGATTGTTTCTTCTTATTCAACGGAAATTTAAAAGAACGTACAACAACAGCCAAAATAATACATTACACTTATTTACAGTTATTTAATAATTTTCCTCGTTGTTCCTTCGTCTAGTGTTGCCATTCCATTAATAGTTATTTATATAGGAACTTGTAGTGATCTATACAGGATCACTACACAAGTACCTATTTAATTTGAACAGTTTAAAACCGTCTCTTTCCCGTAAGTTCGCCATCCCTGTTGTATGGTTACTTCTACCTCTAATCGATATTGTACAGCGGGGGGGAGAAAATTGTGTCGCGGCCACACGTGACCGGTTTGAACCACTTTGCTGTTGTTCATCGCCAATTTTTCTATTAACCTTGCAAACAGTTTTTTTATTGGCTCCAAATCAAATTATTGGGGAAACTAGTGGGAGATCTTCCAACAGTGCGTCTTTTTATATTATTTTTTTTATTTTTAAAGTGACATCATACTCGCCTTACCAACATTTTATTTATAAATTTATTTCATTGGTTTTATAAAGTTTTTTGGATTTTTTTAGAAGTAAATTATTTTTTAGATAAAAAATTTTTAATATGTAAATCCCCAAAATACATTTTGGCTTATGTAGACTGCACAGTTTTGTGATTTATATATTTCATCTCGATATTTATTCTCCTGACTCGCAGGAAAGTGACCGCGGCGCTAATACGTGGGGTAAGCAATTACCCCAATCTGCTTCCAAGATATTGCTGTCCGCGTGAAATCTAATGGAAATATGACTGAAATTTAGAACTGCTTGCCAAGATCACCAAGCAGTGGAAAGTGCTTTAAAAAGTCTTTTACAAAACGCAACGGAATAGCACGACAAAGTTTTGAACCAAGACCATGCCGATCACAACCACGGCGCTCTAACCAATCGACCATGCTGTCGAATCAAAACAAACAAAACTGAATTTAAAACCATTTTAAAACAAAAAACTGCCGATTTAAAACAATTATTTAGAATAAAAATTATAAAACTAACTCATTGACACGATTTTAACGCAAAATTTATATGCTTTACAATAAAATTTGAAATCCAAAAAGACAAACTCCTCTTTTGTTCTTCCCCCAAGCGGACGCCTATGTATATAGCTCATGTGACTTTTTTTCTTGTAGTTAAACGGAAAAAAGTCGCTTTTTGACGTTTCTGTATTGCCGCACAAGTAAGTGACCACAATTGTGGCAATTTAGCACAAACAAAATAAAAATTAGGTCGAAACGAACCTAATAAAATAATGCTCCGATTCCGTTTCAGTAAATCTTATTTTTAGTAGTTTAGTTCCGGTTCAACAAAGTTTATTTTTACCACTTTAGTTCCTGTTCGGGTTAAAAAAAAAAAACATGCGGTTAATACGGTTCGACGATTTCTTATAAGGAAACAGACGCGAGAGATTTTTACATATGCAGTAAGTGACTCTAAAATCCCAATAAATTTAAATGTTTTTGTTCAGTTTAAAGAACTAGTGCAGGGTTTTTCAAACTGTGTTCAGCGAGCTTGTAGTATTCTCTGAACCAGAAACATGACAGTTTGCAAGTAGTTCATAACGAGCTTGCATAACCTTCACATATTTTTAAAAATTTTACATTCTTACTTTATATGTTATAATTTGTTCGTATGTAGGTGACTAGTTTCAAGCTCGAAATTTAAAAATTCAACTTGATGAAGGATGAAATTTTGAAGCAGAATTATATCATTCTTCAGTCCCAACGATTTGTTTTTGTCGCTAAAATTCGACCGATTTTTCGAAATTTCTAGAAAAAGTTTGTTCAACAAACAATCCGAATCAAAATAGTTCGTTTCACCATAGACCAACATGTTTTTCTACAATGCATTTATTATAACAGTGGTAATCACGATAGATGTGGAAAAAGTGAAGCAGCAGGATGAGAATGAATCAAAACAAAGTTTTGGAAATGTTGCAGAAATAATTTTTTTTTTTTTTCACTGAACTGCTAGAATTGGAACCGACAGTAACACCTAACTAAGGACAATTAAAACATTTTGAAACCGACACAGTTGCAATCTAAATGAAAGAATTCATGAAAATTTGATCTACTACCTATTCAAAACGCATTTCACACAGGAACTACTTGCTTAAATCAAAATGTACAAACACATTTAAATTAAAACTTAGAGCCAAATTCACTTGGTTAAAAAAAGCAAAAAGCAATTGAAGACAAAAAAAGTAAGCAAGAACGATAAAAAGCAATTGTTGATATTAAATTATTTGGTATTAAATGTACACATCACCGAAACAAAAAAAATTAAAATAGGGTAAAAATATCAATAGTAAATAAGGTCACTTATAACAATGCAGTTCAAATATAAACAGATCAACTAAAGCAAAAACTTATTTTTTTTCGGTGAAATAACAAAGCGATAAATGGGACATTCCATGTCAACTCTTACCCCTATTTTGCCGACCATCTCCGATTTTGTTGAAATTTGGCATGTTTGTAGGTTTGGACGAGAAAATGTCTCACACTAAATTTCAAGTTTCTAAATTAAATAGTTTTTGATATATGAAGGTTGAAAGTTAGACACAAAATCGGCGCTTGAACGCCCCTGATCGAGCAAAAGTGGCCCTCCTAGCTTTATTTTTTGTTCGATTTCAAAGATGTTAATATTATTGGAAAGCTCTTTTCAGCAGCTTTCCAATGATATCCATATCTCAAATGTATGTATATAAATAAAAAAGTTATTTATTATCATGATCTTGTGACCTTGACCTCGCATGACCCCAAAACCCCCACTCTAGACAAAAAAAATTTTTTAATATTTTTGTTCCTCACATAAAGGATTGTACCAAAAATCAAAGTGGGATCTCTATGGATTTTTAAAATACTTTTTAATTAGAAAAAAAATTAATAAAAAACTTGCAAAAATGATTTATTTGAAAATATTCGACAAAGTTTCTAAAATATTTATTGCGTAAATATCAACAAATTTGCATCATTAGGCACACCTGTTCAAAAAAATGCAAATATCTTAAATCTTTCCAATGATATTAACATCTTTGAAATCGAACAAAAAATAAAGCTAGGAGGGCCACTTTTACTCGATCAGGGGCGTTCAACCGCCGACTTTGTGTCTAACTTTCAACCTTCATATATCAAAAACTATTTGATTTAGCAACTTGAAATTTGGTGTGAGACATTTTCTCATCCAAACCTACAAACATGCCAAATTTCAACAAAATCGGAGATGGTCGGCAAAAAAATGCCGAAAAGGGTGTGAGTTGACATGGAATGTCCCAAATGCCATGTCTACTAAACATTTTTTTTCCAAACAAAATTAGACCAGAACAAATTTTATACTTACACAATTTTTTAGAAGAATGTTTTTAAAGCAAGTATGATTTGTGAACAATAAAGTAACAATTCAAAATGTTCCGCATAGTGGTAAGCTATGACTCTCGAAAATTATACAGCAATCACGGTACTTTTGTAAATGAATTCATGAGAAGTACCAGTAATTATTTTGAACTTGAAAACGATTTTCCAGAAACCGAAATTGTACATTTGAAACGCTGCAGTCTGGATTGGTATTTTGTATGCAACTCGTATCATTTGAAGCAAGATTTGGCTTGGAATCAGCTCTGCTCAGTAAGTTGCATTTAACAAGCACCACTTTGCTTAATTTTGGCTACAATACAATCATAAAAAAACTTGCTCCGTTCCTTCGTCCAACGATATGGACTGGTTTGTTTATGAGATTGCGCTAACAAGCGAAATCAATATTTATAAGCAGCATGACATTTCAATCACTTATAATTACAAAAATAACATCATCAATGTACAAAAGTGTCAACGGAATGCGAGAAACGCTGATTACAATCGCACGGAAAACATTAAAACACTGTCGTTAAAGTCACGGTTCTGGCTTTAATCGCCGCAATTACGTACACGTCGAGCATGTTCGTTAAAATCAAACACAGTAAAACTTCAAACCATGTCAAACATTAATCAAACAGCAGAACTATTTGATTAATATACCGTTGCTGCTTGATATCAAAAGTTATGGCGTAAAAATTGGAATATAAACATTTGCTTAAACCTATCAGGTCACAATCAGTAAAAGGACTATTATTGGGTAAAACAACAAACTAATTAAATCTTCTCGCATGCAGTAGAGGATGAAAACAGCATCATAACTTCACCCAGCTATCCGAGAATTTTCTAGAAGCAATGGATCCAGAAACGGCAGGTTCGCCTTGAAAAATTTCCCTCGGGCCACAGGTACTTCGGAACCGATTCTATTTCGCGGCGCCTTTGTTCTTTTTCTTGTTCCGCTTTTGCAGGAGTTTATTACTGACCACGTCCATACTCTTGATCGGGGTCACTTGATCGTAATCGACTCGCATTGTGGCCAAAGCGTTGGTCATTTCATCCTGGATTAAATAAACGAACCATTAAAAGATGGTCAGAGTTTAGACTGAACGTTGAGGTTCTGTCCAAACACAAGTACAGGCGCTGAAATATTCGCCAGGAAAATCTATGCGGGGGACACCATCTAATGACCTCAATTTCTTGAAACGATTCATCATCGAAAACATGTAACAAACTCGCTAACTCCATTCTTTTATAAGCAGGGTTATCATTTTGTGTTTATTTTTTTAAACATTGTCTTAAAAAAATTTTAACGTGCTTATTTCTAAGGAATGTACTTATTTTAGAATTAAGTGCTTCGTTATGCTTATTTTTTATTAACTTTGTTTTACTTTTTTACAAAATTTCTAGAAAACGCGCTTATTACAAGGTTTTCGCTTTATATCCGAAGAAAAAGGATCGTTTTTGGTTAAAGATCAAATGAAAGCCTTTTTTTAATTCAGTGTTTCTCAACTCTTGGTCACTCCCCAAAAGTAAGTCGCCGATGACTTTAATTGTGTAAAAATTGAATCACTACTTTTTAGGGACACAATCATAAAATCCGCAGCAGATTCACGTTTGAATGTTGATTTCTGAACTTTTTGGGATAACCGGAATTTGGATCACAAGTTTCGAATGAGTTGCCAAACCTTTGCTCTCTATTTCCGCTTAGCATTTGGGTCGCCACAAAAAAGGTAAAGAAGCACTAATTTAATTAAATGCATGAGTCATTTAAACCAAGCAAAGATTAAAAAGGCCTTCATTGTGCAAAAAGGCAAAACAATTGACATTTTCAGGCTTCTTTCGTTTTGTTAGTCGTGCTTATTTTTTGGTCAGTTCGGATGGCAACCCTGTTTATAGGCGACTCACAGAGTGATTGAAAGCTTCTTTTTAAAATTCATGGCCGGTAAGATTAGTTTGCCTTAAAAATTTCAAATCAATCTTTGGACCTGATAAGAGGTCGCAGATCGAGACTTCAATAAACTTAAAAGTTTTTTAACCACATTTACTTTACGTTTAAAAAAACCAAACAACCCGAGAAAGCATAAACTCGGAGTTATCGAAACATTATTGGATGAAAAAAATTGGCAACACGGGGCCTATTATAAAGTCCTCGGAATATAAAAGTAGAACGTCTACACAGCTGCCTTGTAAAAGATCAAAAACCCAACTCAATGGCTAGGTAAAGATTACGTCATATAAATAGCACCAATCAAAAAGCAGCATTTTTTTATTCCAATCTCTACTCTATATTTATCCTCCTGACTTACAAAAAAACGACGGAGGCGCTAAACAAAGGGCAAGCAATTACCCAACTTGCTTCAGGAGATGCCAAGATAATGATGAATAGTTGCCCGCCTTAGCCGCTTCTCGCAAGGTTAATGAAGGTTAATCAAGGTCTTAAGCTAGAAGCCCCGAAACTTCTCACAGCAAACAATACTCCGCGAGTTCGATACAGAGAGCGGCATGAATTGCACGGAGGATTTACAAATCGTAACAACTTGCTCTCGTATCGCGCTACACTTGTGCTTTTTCAAAAAATTCTCACCATGATCGTCACTAATTATCTGCGTGAATCATGAAAACAATGAAAACAGGTTGCGTGTTGATTAAATGAGCGCAGAAATCGCATGCACAATAATCATACTAAAAATAGCGTTTCATCAAACAATCAAAACAAAGCATAAAGCGACCTGTACTTCCGGCCATTGCGACTCTTCTTCTTTCAGAACTCGGGCTGAATAAAGCAATGTTTGCGGAACCTCAACACAGCCCTGCGTTGAAATAATAATCACAGATTAATCGAATGAACCTTTGTAAACGAAACTGTGATGAAAAAGAACTCGAGAAGTTGCCAATTCAAAATTTTTAAAAAGTGTTTTTAAAAAATCGAACAAAACTTGAATTTATCGAAAATTGAGGGAAATTAAAAATCATTATCGAAATTATTAATTTCAACGTTGCTGATAATATTTTAAACTGTTGCACAGATATTAAGGGATGCTGCAGCTCTGTGTATAAGGATCCTATGGCGAACCTCTACTGTGTGCAATCGTAATATTTGCTTTTTCTTATTTATCAGTTTTGATTTTCTAATGAAGATTTATTTCATTGTGTATCACAGTGCTCCGTAACCGGTGTGTTGCGATACTTTGGCGTGCCGCGAGAACATACTAGGTGTGTCGCGACATAACTTTATTTTCGTTATTTGAGAGTTCTAAAGTGAAAGAACTGTTTGAAAAGTTGCGATTTACAACTGTCAGACATTTTTATAGTTTATTTCGATAAATGTTTGCTTTACATTGACGAAGCAACGGATATCAATAAAAAAGCAACAAAGTGCTGTACGTTTTTTGACGTTCTTTTATAACAAAAGATTATTTATTTTGCAACAACCTTCCGGAGCGAAGCTTTCGACCGAGCCAGGAAATTTTTCGAGTGAGCAACGAGTTTTTTATAGACCACGATATTAATTGGAGTAACTGCATCAATGTTTGCTCAAATGGTGCTTCAGCAATGGTGGGCGAAAGTAAAGGTTTTGCTGCTTTAGTAAAACGAGAAAATCAAGCCATTGAAATTACACATTGCTGCTTACATTGGGAAGCTATGATCATCAAAATTTTACCGAAGGAACTGTCGAAAACTATGAACGACAGGCACGTAAATATTCGTCGGCGAGCCTATTCGGCGGGAAATTAAATAATTTCGATTAACTTCACTAGTGTTGAAGCGATAAAAAAGCTTTGTTATGTCACTAAGGCAATGTTATACAACAATTTATTTTTATTATGCAAAACTTATAATTGCCAATGTTACAGATTTAAAAGCAAACAGTGGTACCAGAACTTGTTTTTACAATCCGTTGCTCAGCCGATAAGAGTAAAACTTTCGCATTTAAAAATTATTAAATGTATTAAATTTAAGTATGTATCTAGCCGATATTAATTGATTGGAATTTACAATGGCTTAACTTCGAACATTTAAATTAAAAAAGATATCACTTAAATAGTTAAATTTTTGAACCAAGGTCGTTTGACATATATCATGTTTTTTTGATTTTTTGCGAAAAGGTACAACTATGTATTACAAAAACCAAGGGTTTTAAGTTTTGCAAGCGTACGAAACTTATGACGTCATAATAAGCATTATACTATACAGTTTATACACATTTTTCCACAAATATATTCTGGTCGGCGCGCATGACGCGTCAGAAAAATACTCAATGACGATTAAATCAAAGCGGCTATTAAATTAAACCATCAAATCATGAAAAAAAACTATTTTTTTCAGCTTTGATTGTTGCTTTCGTCTATTAGGCTCGCCAGAAGGCAATCAAAAATGTGAAAAACAAAAACTAAAATGAAAGCTTAATAATGCGATAAAAAGTTTGCAAAGGAACTTAAAAACAGCAAAACACAGCAGTGATCAAACAGTTAAACTGGTTACAAATCTTTCTAGATTAAATTTCAATGTGAAAGTTTTTTTCTGTTTCTTGGGCTGATGTTACCAAATAACGAATAAATTTATCAGAACAAAGCACCTTAAAACTGCTATTAAAAAAATTTAAGATTTTTAACGCGTTCTATTACAGTAAACAAGACTGCCAGTAAGAAATTTTTGTTTGCCCCAGGCTTGTTTGGAAAATTGCCCCATATTCACGCAAAATCTTCCACCATACAAACAAAATGACAATAACAACATTACGCATCATTTGCAAAGTTTATTGAAAGTTTTAAAGTTCAAACGTAGCATAAATTTGTTCCATTTTCCACATCTTGAACCAATGCCTTGCTTGGTTCCCATTTAGTACAGTACAATCACAATTATTTTTTCTAATTGATTATTTGGCCAAAATTCTATCAGCGGTTGTTATAGCTTTCAGTGAATTAGTCTTTTTATTCTTGATGTTAATAACTTGTGAAAATATTCGCTCAACACACGCTGACGAATGTAGTGAGCAAGTTAAATTCACCATACATTGAGAAAGTAATGGGGATTTTGGATTTTCTAAGCCAACCCTAATAGAACTAAAATTGTACCACTACTGCAATACGCTTTCATTGATATCTGCAGAGAAAGCTCTTTTGCTGTAAGCCGATAGCTTCTCCACTGATCCTCAAGCTCATCTACTTCTTCTGGATGCACTAAATTAGCAAATTTGCTAACAAGATGGGATAAAGATGGTGGAGAAATACGGTGGTTTGAAGCAAATTTTGGGTCAAGAACCTTAAACTGAGCATCTTTATTCAATGCAAATCATTTCCTTATTTGAACACATAATTTAACAAGAAATTTTAAGCAGTTTTGTTTAAATCTCATCAAAATGTTGGTACATAATGGTTCCTTAGTTAAGTGCACCAAAGTTATAATCGGAAAATATCAGAGTTGCTATTTCAGCAAAGTACAATGTAAAAGTTTGGATGTAACAATCACTAACAGTGATTATGTCAAAAAAAGCAGCATGGAACTCTCAAACAGCAAGTTGGCCACATCCCTGGTAAAAAGCAGGTTTATTGAATTGAATATACACTATCAAACCACTCAAGAACACAAACGTCTACCACCATCCCATTGTTTGATACAGGGTGGCGGAAAAGTTACACGTCAATCAAGAAAAAAGAAAAATTTTATACAAACATTACCTGTCCGTTATCTATCTATAACTGTTACCCACGTCTATGCAAAAGTTAGGTCAGTTACCTGTCCATGGATGTCAATAAAGCAATCAATTAGTCACCTATCTATGAAGAAATGTTACATGTCTATGAGAAGTTACCTGTCTCTGATTGTAACACAAATAATGCTGCTGAATATTGGCTGAACAACAAAGGCTAACAACACAGCAGAGAATTTTTGTATTGAAAACATTTTATGAAATTAGTAATAAGTCAGAAACAACAAGACAATTTTATAAAGAATATTAGAGGCAAATAAGAAGAGAGACTGTCTCGGATTAAGTGTTTCGTTTTGAAGAATCAGGTTTTGTAAATGATAAGTCTCGAGCTGTCAACCAAAATCAGCCACCACAGATTTTAATTTTCAAAGAGTTTTTAAAGCATTTACCCGATAACTAAAATTTTTAATTTTGCTTAACCTGACGGGTGATTTTTGCGCCACCCTGTACGTAATGAGAAAAAATGAAAATTGTTTTATGACAATTTAAGGCGAGAATACAGCAGGTTTGACGAAACAGCAATCCATAAGTAGAATTCCCCCACGTCTTTACCAATTTTAAAAAATTTCCCCCATTTCTTCCAAATCGGGGGGAAATCCCCCATTTCTAGAAGCCTTGACAGTAACCCAATAAATTTATTTGTTATTTGGTAACATCAATGAATGCGACGAAAAAAACTTTACACAATGAAATTTAATTCAAAAAAATTTGTTACCGGTTTACTATTTGATTACTGCCGTAGTTTGCAGATTTTTTATCGCTTATATCAGGCTTTCCTTTTTTTAGTATTTGTTTTTCAGATTTTTGAATGCCTTCTGACAAGCCTAATAGACAAAACAAACTGTTAGAGCAAACAAAAAATAGTTTAAATAATTTTCGTGGTTTGATAGTTTAATATAATAACCACTCTTGACTTAGGGTTCGTTGCCGCTGCAAACGTGGAAAAGAGCATTCTTTGTTTGTTTTACTGATGTTTTCCTTTTTTCGCGCTTAAGCGTTAAGCGAAGTAAAAAAAATCAATAAAAGAAACAAAGAATACTTCATTCCACTCTCGTAGTGCACACGAGCCTTTAATTGTCATTGAATATTTTCTGATGCGTCATGCGCGCCGACCAGAATATATTTGTGGAAAAATGTTTATAAACTGTATAGTATAATACTTATTATGACGTCATAAGTTTCGTACGCTTGCAAAACTTAAAACCCTTGGTTTTTGTAATACATAGTTGTACCTTTTCGCAAAAAATCAAAAAAACATGATATATGTCAAACGACCTTGGTTCAAAAATTTAACTATTTAAGTGATATCTTTTTTAATTTAAATGTTCAAAGTTAAGCCATTGTAAATTCCAATCAATTAATATCGGCTACAAACATACTTAAATTTAATACATTTAACAATTTTTAAATGCGAAGTTTTACGCTTATCAGCTCAACAACGGATGGTAAAAACAAGTTCTGGTATCACTGTTTGCTTTTAAATCTGTAACAATGGCAATTATAAGTTTTGCATAATAAAAATAAATTGTTGTATAACATTGCCTTAGTGCAGCGTTTCTCAAACCTTTTTTCTGCGAACCAAAATCGCTAAAAACAACGATTTACAAATATGACTACGAACCAAATAAATTTGAGTGAGCGCTTATCAGTGGTGGATATTCAAATACAGGGGCCCGAGGCAAGGATTTCCAAAGATTGATGTTCTCTAGAAAAGAAAAAGGGCTTTGATTTCGTGTTTCACTTTTTTCTCCGAAAATCATGGTGATCTCTAAAAAAAGGTCTTCACCTTTAATCTGACTCTGATTTCTTGATTTTCGTCTTAAAATCTTAATTTTCTGTTAAAAAAGGGTCTTCACTTTTGAAATCTTGTGTGCGCAGATCTTTTTCTTTTACATGAGGTAATTTACAAGCTTTCGCGACCCATCGACGTAGTCTTGGCGACCCATCGACGTAGTCTTGGCGACCCACATTTGGGTCGCAACCTATGGTTTGAGAAACGCTGTCTTAGTGACATAACAAAACTTTTTTGTTGCTTTAACGCCAGTGAAGTTTATCGAAACTATTTAATTTTCCGCCGAAAAGGTTTGCCGACAAATATTTACGTGTCCGTCAAATTGTCTCCCGCCGAATAGTCTAGCTTCAATGAACGACTGCATCCACATTTGTCAGCTGCATTAAATCAAGAGCTTTGAGTTCTCATATTTTTTCGTGGCTTTGTGAAGAAATGGAATTATTAATAGTATATCAGTCGCTATTATTTTACACATCTGTGAGATGGCTTTTTCGGGGAAAAGTTCTTGCAAGATTCTTCGACCTTCGGTACGAAATAAGTTAGTTCACAAATAAAAACAACTATGACTTGCGTCAGCGTTTCGAAGGCAATTGCTGAATTGCTAAGCTTGCATGCATGGCCGACATTTACAAACACTTGAATGAACTTAATACCAAAATGCAGAACAAAAAGAAATTATACTGATACATTCTGACCTGACAAGTTAAAAAGATTTAAACAGGAAATAGTGCTCTGGAAAAATGAATTGAAACAAGGATCACTGGAAATGTTTTGAAAAAGCAACCATAAAGATAAAAAAATTGTGTAGGGTTTGACTTAAGAACCCTTGACTTGGTTAGAGCAGAAATATGATCATTACTTTTTTCATAAATAACACAGAACCATACGATCGGAACCAAAATCCTTTTGCGTCCAATGTTGAATTATCAACACAAGAGTCGGGTTTATCGGCAAGAAAAAAAAATTTCTGAGATTAAACTTCAGTGACGAGTTTTGTTTTCAAATGCGGATGAATATAACTGCATTTCCAAGGTAGTCATTGTTAACGTCTGCTCAAATTTTGCACAACCTATTTGTGCGAATAAAACTTTTCATCTTTGCTGTTGATCAAAAACGATAAACGATTCTGTTTAAAAAAGTTGATTAAGAACTTCGAGTTACTCTTTCAAATATTGAATCTAACAGCGATTGTGTTTATTAAAATAAGCACAAATATTGCATTAGAATAAACTATGCAGTGAACTTTTATTTTAATTGCCTATATTGTTTAATTTTTCTAAAGGTGTGCTGCTGAATTTGGAAAAATCTTTTAGTGTGCCGTGAATGAAAAAAGGTTGAGGAGCGCTGGTCAAGAGCAGGGTTTCGAAACGCGTAGGAGACGTAAATCCCGAAGGTAGTTTTGCGAAACCCATGGACCCTTGACCAACTTTTTTGCACAAGTCTAATTTATTTTCAAAAGTAGAGTGATAACTGAAAAATATATTCATATAAAGTTTGAGTAGAACCACCTTTTCAACTTTTCACAATTTTTTTGTCTTCGCTTTTGAAAAGATTTTGGAAAAGACTTTCAAATGAGATTTAAAGCTTGTCTGAAAAAGTCTTCACTTTACGTTTAACAGGTAACGATACCCAAACTTTAATTGATGACCTTTTTTTGTTCTTCACTTTACTTTCGAAAAGTTTTATGCGTAAGCGTCACGTTAAGACTTTTTTGAGTAATATGCTTTTTGGATATAGTGAAATGTAGATAGGAAATTATTGACTTATAGAAAAATCCCGTGGTCTCCTTTGATAGATTGCTATGGATTCTCAGTTTAGAAACCTTGATCTAAAACAGGGGTGAGATAACTACGGCCAGCCACGACTTTCTGTGCAGCTTGCAAAAGCGTCAAGCAAGTAAGTTTACTCTTTCTTTTCGCTTTCACTCGTGGTAATGTCAAAAACAAATGTCCAAAATTTGGGACCACTATGTTTTTGGGACAAAAAAGACGATTTTCGACCTTGAGTGAAAGTGATGATCTTTTATTATTTTTTTTTTTTTCTGAAATTACTACATTTTTGGAACGAAAATAGAGATTTTGGACATTGATTAAGTAATGAACTTTATTTTTTTTCAATTTTTTAGAAATTTTTTAGAGATCACTTCATATTGAGCACGAAAATCAAGAAACCGGAGAAAGATTCAAAGTAATGACTTTTTTTTAGAGATTATTATAGTGCGCCGTCAAATTAAATCAATTTGCAAAGGCGGTCCGCGAGCTCACAAGTTTGTCCACCCCTGATCTAGAACGTAAATTAGCCCAAAAATTTGGCTGAGGAGGCAATTTTAAGGTGCATAGTTTTCCGTAGCTGAAAAAAGATCTTAGCAGATATTTTTTAACATTCCAAAATGTGTCACACGAAAAAAGTTTAAGATAAGCTTCAAACATTTTTCTCTTAAAAAATTTTTTAAATCGTGAGCTTCAAGTTTATAAATAACGGTTATTCTATGCGCTGAGAAAATATAGTGAGCAGAATAATGACAAATATAATTTGAAGTAAAACAAAGAAAAACAATTTAAACTCGACTGAAGTCTCAGCACCTCAGGCAACTATCACACAAACAAACGCACAGTACAAACAAATAGCAGCCAAGGCGTGCCTTTCGGTGGAAAATATCGTATTTTAAAAGAGAAACGAAATGTATCGAGTTGACGACACGCACAAAAACATTATTTACTTAATCATATTAAAGAAATGTGTGTTTAGTTTGCGAGCAAACAAACGATATTGTGTTTCAAACATTCCTGTCATAGCGATAGATAATGAAAAGTCGGATCTATGTTTCTATCGTAACTATTACGTCGCATAGCAAAGCCATTTTCAATCTAATTTAAGAAATAATTGCCTGTCATCAATCTACAAACTTAAAACCAATTGAGTCTTCCAGGCAACGAATAACTCAGTGAACAATAAAACCAATCTATGTATAATATATGCAAACTGTAATGTGCTCTCCAAAAGCTTGCTAAAAAATGTGTCTTTTATATTTTATTGGAATATCACTATTAGTACAGAGCAGATAAATTCATACAGACATCACGTGATACCATAAGTTGATCAGCAAAGCTACCCACCGACACCCACTTGCTGCTCATGAACTCGTTCACACTGAGTCGCTTCTCCGGGTCCGTGTTAAGAAGTTGTTGAATGAGATTCTTGGCTGAAAAACGAGTTTTGCCAATTTAACTTTTAAAGTACATACGATTATTGTGTGAAACATACGTATTATGCCAATTTAACTTTTTAACTACTATGACAATATGCTTAACTTCTACAAGAATGTTTAACTATTTTAGACCGAAATCATCGTCATACGCATTTTTAATAGTAATTTAAAAATGTGTTTTACGACGCTGTTATTAATACTAACTTCAACAAAACGAAATACTTTTTGAAGCGAAGTAGCTGGACAACCAATAAGTAGGACATACCCAGTGGGTAGTTCGGCAGAAAACAGGTTCTGGTAAATCTGTTGCTTACGTATTAAAAACTAGCTATATATATTTATCATTTCATCTCTACATTTCAACTATATGTATTACGCTACTTGACAAGGTACTGCAGTTTGTATGACAATGTAAAAGATCTTGACCTTTGGGTTAATGAAGCAGTAGTAGAAAATTATTTAGCACTACAGCCTACAGCAGTTTTTATGAAATGAAGTCTTTGAACTTAGCAAAAGCAAGCATTTGCATCAAGTGTAATTTTAGACCTTTACCTTGTTCGCAAAATAGTTGCTGAGCGTGTAGGACGGTTTTTGTTTAATTTAAGGAAAAAGAATTGCGACTGATTCCAAAAAGCAAATAAATTTGACCAGATTCATCTACTCGGTAAGTTATTAAGAAGCATTAACATGCCAAAACTTTCGAAATCAGTTTAACTGACAAAATCACAACTGAAAGAACATAAAGCAAAGCTTTTTTTCACACAACTAACGGCACCTTCTTGCGATACGTCACTCCATTCTGGATCGGGAAAGGAGTATTGACCGTTCCTAATCCTCTTTTTCATTCCGGGAGAGATGGCAAGGCCATGATTGCTATAAAAAGGAGGAAAGCCGCACAACCTAAAACACGAGTTCCAAGAGAGGTTGAGAAAAGAAAACTAATTAATAATAGGAGTTAAATAAGTAATCAAATAGGAATCGAACAAAAAAAGTTTCATTAAGCTGTCAATTATGTTCTTTTGATCAAAATTTTATAGTCTAAAATGGCACTTTAACTGGTAGAAACGAATGTAGGCACAGATGTTGATAAAAACAATTAAATGTAGAAACAGCTTGAAAGCAAGTTTTACGGTTCAATTACATATGAGAATGGGAACATCTGATCTACACCATGCCAAGCAACGAATCACTAAGCAATTTCGTGTAAAAAAAAACAAAGTACATTTTGCATATAAATCAGAATGTCGGTCAGAGGTTAAAGCGGATTAGCGTAAACTTAAAAATTTACACTAATAAGTCACAAAAGTCTAGATAAATACGTGTCGATCGAAGAATCGTGAAAAGAGCAAAATAATTCAAGTTCGATTTGAAAGTCAAATAAGATTGTGTTGAGCGCAAACCAAACAGCCTGCCAACTTAAATAGATTTTTAGCCGACGCACGCCGGTATGCTGATTGCTTTAGGCGTAGCATCAGATCAAATAAAAATTGTTTTAGTTTTCAAATTCATTTCATTTTCTGTGAAACAGGTTAGAAGTTGGACTTTTTTGTCGAGCCACATGATTTAAAAACGTTTGAAACAGGCACAAAAGACTTTACTTTTACATTCTGTTCGTTTTATATCATAATCTAGTCAAGCAACCAACTAGCAAGCAATAATCAAAAGTGGCTCCCTTGCACGAGACTCGTTAAGACTTTAAATTTAAAGTAAACAACAAGAGCGTCTGATTTCGCGTTGAAGTTGCAACCTTATGGTGCAACATCAGGTTTGATGCTCACGCGTAGCATTCATGTCTCAATAACATGAACTTGTGCGTTACTGTCATGACGGGTATTGTGTAGTGCAGGGATGGGCAAACTACGGCTCGCAACAACCTTCTGTGCGGCTCGCGAAAACTTTAAATAAATAATTTAAAAGATAAATTTCTATTTTGTCTTCAACCAAAATCTTGGCCGTTGCCTTTAGCGATTACTGGGCTTTCGGTACGAAAATCAAGAAACCCAATACAGATACGAAGTGAAGACCTTTTTTAGAGATCACGTGATTAATGCGGCCCGCAGACAAATTCAAATTTCGAATGCGGCCCTCGAGCTAAAACGTTTGCCCACCCCTGCTGTAGTGTTTCTGAGTTTTTTATCTTTAACTTTTCCAGATGCAACAGTTGTTTTACTGAAGATAGAAGACAAGCATAATTTCGCTCAAATTAAAACGAAAAGCAAACAAGCGCTAAGTTTTCATTTATAAACGCGAAAAGTTGTAGAGTTTAATTCATTGCAGAATGAACACTTTAATGCTTTTAAAACAACATATCTTCTAGAGCGAAGCATTCAAATTCGCCGAAAGCGGTTCTCAGTTGCGCAAGAAATCGTGCAGTTAACAGACAGGAAACTACCTTAATCTTTGCAAGTGTAAACTACGTTTAGAAATGGTATTGATAAAGACTTACAGTATGTACATTATCACACCAATTGACCACATGTCACATGATTTATCATAATGACCCGAACCCAACACCTCTGGAGCTAAAAAAACACAAAACAATTTGATTATTTTCATTTAATCTAAAAAAAATATTGAAATATAGTCTACTGCATATAGCAACAATTTGTTCATCCATGAAATGTTGTTGCTTTTTATACTGATACATATCAATTTATTCTGAAGTATGCATGGAATCAGTCATTATTCAAAGCAATTTATTTAATTGTAAACAACATTAATTTTTTTTTTGTTTTGGTGCAACCTGTAATTACGATCAACACAACAGGAGTAATTGAACGTTTCACGTGGGTAGCAATCAACAATTACAGATTGTAAATAGAAAAACAATTTCATATCATGTGTGATGGCAAAGCATTTCAAAAATCTAGTTGAATTGGATTACACAATATTGCTTTCTAACTGAGCGCTAAAAATTTAACGTGGGAAACTATGCGAAAGATTAGTTTCATATTCAAAGAACAAAAAACAGCTTTTTTTTCGTAACTTTTTACGCAATGATTTATGAAAAGTCTACTTACAAGTGTCCGAATCAATTATACTGGTAACTATTAACTACATTAGCTATCTGTAAAACAGTTTAGAACTATAACTGTTAGTGTTCTATATTGGTGGAAAAGAGTTTAACAAGATTTGCAATCACCCATAATTTAACTGCTAAAACTAATCAATTCTTACCAACATAGTATGGAGTGTAACAAGGGGTGTTCAATGAGTTAGTGTTTGTGGTAAGTTTTGCGAAACCGAAGTCGGTCAGCTTTAGAACAGCGTCGGAACTTTGGTTTGAATAAAGAAGATTTTCCGGCTTCACGTCTCTGTGAGCGATGTTGTTATCGTGGAGGAACTTGACGGCGCTTCCTATATCTTTCATCACAGTTGCAGCCTCTACAAAGATCGAACAGAGATTTTAGCTTAAAGGCTGGTTGATAAAGGCCGGTTGATTATCTACTCATAGACAGCCTGAATATTAGTTTAAAAAATTACAAATTATTCAAAATAAAAAATATCAGCTTGATTAATAATTTGAACCCGTTAAAATTAAATGTACATTTAAAAAACAAACTAAAAAAATGGGGCTAGGCAATGTACAGTATGAAGATACAAACATTCCTAATATTATGATTATTTGACGCTACTAACGTGAATCAAGAACTATATGATGCTTAAAGAAAACTTTTTTGTGTCAAATATATAGTTTAAAATTTATTATACTATATAGCTTAAAAATTCAATAATAAACAAATCAATTATAAAATTAAATCTTATAAAAATTATTTCAAACATAACAATCACAATGCAATTAATTTAACGATTTTTAACCTTGTAAAAAACAAAAAATTCTGCTTCCTTTTTCACCAGTTGGGTCGGAATCATGTAAATATGCAAAGTTTACAGGCTGTAGCAGGACATTTGAATATGCAAGTTATAGTGGCTAGGCAATGTGTATTGATATACGAGGGTCAGTCAATAAGTAATGAGACTTTTTTAATAACTCAAGTTTGCAATGACTGGTAATCAAAAAATGCTTTTTTATTTTTCAACATAGTCTCCCTCCTTTGCAACACACTTGTTCCATCTTGATATTAGATTGTCTATTCCTTTGGCATAGAATTCCGTGGACTGGGTCCTTAGCCAGTTGCTCACAGCAGCCTTCACTTCTTCATCAGTCTGGAAGTGAATTCCCCTCATACTCTCTTTGAGTGGGCCGAAGAGGTGAAAATCAGATGGTGCAAGGTCTGGGCTGTAGGGTGGGTGTGTTAGAAGTTTCCAGCCTAAATCTTCAATTTTGGCTAGGGTTCTTGCTGCTGTGTGGGGCCTTGCATTATCCTGAAGGAGAATCACACCTCTTGATTGAAGTCCTCTCCGTTTGTTCTTAATATCTTTTTTCACTTGAGTTAGCAGCTCACAGTAGTTCTCTGAGTTCACAGTATTGCCCCTTTCAAAGAAACTGATAGTGATCGGCCCATTTCTGTCCCAGAACACAGTGAGCATGACTTTCCTTAAACTTTTCTGAGATTTGAATTTTTTCTTCACTGGGGAAGAAACATGCTTCCACTCCATTGATCGTCGTTTCGATTCAGGTTCATAATGAAAGACCCAGGTCTCATCAGTTGTCACTATTCTCGATAGAAATACATCTCCCTCCTTTCTGTATCTGCGTAGTGATGCTCTGGAAGCCATCAGGCGCTGCATTTTGTGATCATCCGTTAACATCTTTGGAACCCAGCGACAGCTGACTTTTGAAAAACGCAGCTTCTCACGCACAATTGCGTACACTGTGCCATGGGAGATGTCCAAGTTTGTAGCAATTTCATCTAAAGTGACCCTTCTATCAGATTTGATCAGGTCTTCAACTGCCTGTACTGCTTCTGGGGTAGAGACATCCACAGGTCTTCCACTTCTCAGATCATCAGTAATGCTTTCGCGTCCATCTTTGAATGCTTGCACCCATTTGTAGAAGTTTGCTCTAGACATACAGGAAGGACCATATTGTCTTTGCATTCTAGACAGAATCTCACATGATTTTACACTCTCTGCCAACAGAAATCTGATGACTCCTCTTTGTTCCAAGCATGAGCTGTTTCCTAGCCTAGTAGTCATTTCAATTTATCGTCACACCTACAGTAATCTGAAAATAAACAAGTTTTGTTGTAAATAAGATGACAACTCCATTCATAATCATCACATAAAATTTCAGTTGCATAACTCCAAGAACACCAAAGTAATTGAGAAAGTCTCATTACTTATTGACTGACCCTCGTATAAGAGTGCAAATTAGGCTTTTGAAATACACTGGGTTTATCAAGACTAAACGAAGATTTCTGCCTCCAGCTGCTAATTTTTGGTAGCGGCAGAAAAATTAATTATAAAAAAACAGATAAAAGAAAAAGCGGAACAATAAGAATAATAACGTCAATAAATGACCCTGCAAAAAATAAACTCTGTAATGGATTGAAAATAGTAGAGACTTAGGATACTTTTTAAAAAATAAAAATAAAAAAATGCGACACTGAAAGAGTAGTTTAGTTAAAAAGTTATTTATACAATCTTAAATCAATTCCCATTAAATTTTACAACATAGCAAAACAAAGAAATGAAAAAAACACCTCTTTCAGTAAAAGCAGACTCAGCTCTGTCCTGTATACGCTTGAAAAGCTCACCCCCTTCCATCCTGAAACAAAAATACAGTCAAAAAAATTCTTGGCGCATCTCTGAAATGCTTTAAGAGATTTTGCTTACACAAGTTTCAAGAAATTTTCATTAACACAATTAGCAGAAAAATAGCCTTGTTCGTTTCATAACTGTAGATTTTATACATTAACAATAAAAATTAGTACTTTTGAATATTTCATCATTCATAATCAAGTTGAATTTAAATAAGAACATCAAAATTACGGTAGCTCCTACGAAAACTATATTATCTTTTTTAAATACAGGGTGTTTCAAAAAATTTGACATCATTTGACATGTAAATATTACAGAAACTACATAGTTGAATCAGATGAAATTCAACAGGTTTAATGTTGACCAAAACAAGATTTATTCCTGTAAATTTCAATAAGAAATTCAAAGGCACCTGAATTTCATAAAAGCTTTTACAAATGTTCAATATGGGCACCGCCTATAACGCGGCACACGTAAAGTCGGTACTCTGCTCTTAAACATGCTGCAGCATGTCTTGGGTAACAATCTCCAGTTTAATTTTCATGCAAGACAGGTAGTTAACAAAGAAATATCAATAACACTGGAGACATGCTGCAGCATGTTTAGCAGGAGCCAGAGTACCGACTTCACGTGTGCCGTGTCACAGGCGGTGCCCATATTGAACATTTGTAAATCCTTTCATGAAATTTAAGTGCCTTTGAATTTCTTACTCAAATTTACAGGAATAAATCTTGTTTTGGTCAACATTAAACCTGTTGAATTTCATTTAATTCGACTACGTAGTTTCGGTAATATTTACAGTACATTTTAAACGATGTCAAATTTTTTTGAAACACCATGTATAATAAAAAAATTGGTAGAAATTTAAAAGATTGTATTTAAAACAGATCAGTAATTTTTCCCTAGTTAGTTGGAGCTCGTTATGTTTCTGTGTAAGATATTTTTTGTGCATATATATAAAGTCTACTGTATATAAAAAAATTGAAGAGCTCTATCATAGCACCATTTACAAACAGGCATATTAAAACTTTCGTTTATACAGGGTGTAAACGATAAATTGGCAGAAATAAAGCTAAAACATTAAGAAATAAAGCAAAAATGATCCTTTTGAAATATATTGTGGTTCGCCTATGTTATTAAATATTAAAAGACAAATAATTTATTTCATAAGTCCACCTTCGGCATCAATAATTTGATGAATGTGAGGCTTTAAAGAATGACAGGCCTTAATCGTTGACTCTTTTTTGATAAAGCAGCATGATAACCTGAAGTAAGGCAACACTCTTGTGAGGACAATCATCAGATACTTTCTCAACTTTGCACCATAACCAGCAGTCACACGGGTTTGAATCTGGCAAGCTAGAGGGCTAGATATCTGAGGGCACAAAAGGTGGCAACTCAGTCTTCAAGAAGATCTGCACTTTCTCTGACTGGTAGGCAGGGGCAGAGTCCTGGATGAACATCACCTTTTGGGATCATAGTTCTACTTTATGCAGGGTATGAGAACTTCTTTCACAACCTTCAATCTTCAGTACTGATCTTAAAGTCCGCTTTAATGAAATGCACAAACATGACTTTATCATTGCTTGCAACTGCTCCAAAACACCATCACAGAGGCAGGGTGTTTGGTTTGCATAACTGGAGGAATATCAGAAAGGTTACATGCAATAATTCTAGAGTTTCTGCAATTGCTGATTTCATCAACCACGAATTTCTTCTTGTTCACAAAGATTCAAACATGACCACCACAGTGTTTTAAGTGGTTGAGAAGCAAAATGCTTCTTTTTTTGTGAACAGCTTTTGATTTCTCTGTGAAAATGTTGTGATGCCATCTGCAGTAGGATTTTATTCCAAGATCATTCCTAACTGCCTTGAAAATGATCATTTTGCTCAAATTTTGTTTCCTTGCCAGTTCAGCCATTGACTGAGATGGGTCTGCCGCGATGGAGAGTTTCAATCCACCAAAGAACCTTTTTGTGCACTTTTTTTAAACCAACAAGAAACCTTTTTGTCATGTCTAGAATTACAAGTTTTTCTTTCAAAACCATTTCCTTGTCTTAAACTTGCAATAATGCAATAAACTGTCCTGCAGCATAACCTGCTTCTTTAATGAAGCCCCAACTCTTATGTCTGGCATGGTGCAACTCAGCAATTACCATTCTATGGCTTAACACAACAATATTATTTATTATTTAGTATGTATCAAGCAGCTAATTTTAAATTTTACACTCTGAGGAATAGAGAAGACAAATATATCAAGATAATAACACAGCTAAAAATTTTCTATTACAGATACTGCCAATTTATCATATACACACTGTATATTTACACATTTGGTGACCTTAAATGTTGCCAATGCTTTTAGTTTGTATTATATATATTCTTAATACAATGAAATTTCTTATAATTTTACATCTATACAATTGTTACAAATAACAACACATACCTTTCCATAATTATGACCAAACATTTTTTATCCTGAAAGACATTTTCATAAACATCAAGAATGGCAACAATATGAAGACAAGTGGATGCTTTCCAGTGTAAATCAACTTCTCTTCTTGCCTTTGTACAATCAACTAAAATCTAAAAAATTAAATTTTATTGGAATGACTGAAAAATAAATGTTGTAGTTTCACTTAAGTATTGCTAGAGGTCAGCTGAAGAATATATAGTTCTGTTTTGATGTTGACAATACTTAATATAGAGTAATCTTTGTAGAATCATTACCCTTTTGTGTTGCTGCATCCTTGAGAAAGACATTTTTCTCTGTTTGGTAGTCATACAAATAATTTAAATTATAATTGTAGCACATTCCAGTTACTCAATTTTCAACTAAAAAGTTTTAACCAGACAGCTATATCTTGTTATCTCTGCAGTTAGGTAAGGGTAACTGCTTGGTAATTGCTATAATTATAATGCTTCTGCTGTTGTACTGCAAATCTGCAAGATAAATTAAAAAAACCTTTCTACAGGGTGATTCACCGAAGTGTTGACAAATACTTTATGTGATTCACCAAAGTGTTGACAAATACTTTATTCCATTATTAACTTCGCATTACCTCTTCAGATTGTTATTATATATTCTAGAGTAAGTTTTCAATATCAATAAGAATATTTAATCTAGAAAAGTAAGATGGCAAAGACAGTAAATGACATTGTTGAAGGGTATTGCAAGAAAGGACTTCCACCTGCGAAAATTTTCCGGTTGATGAAGCAATTTGTGAGTCGTGGAGGTGTTTACAAGGCTGTGAAGAGGTTCAGGGAGACTGGAAGTTGTGCTCCAAGAATCAGAAGTACTCCTGAAAAACCCATCAGGACAAAGGAACTGATTAAGAAGGTCAGGGAGAGGTTGAGGCGGAACCCTTCAAGGAGTGCAAGAAAACTGGCTAAGGACACCTCTGTAAGCGTGAGCACCATGCAAAGGCTTCTCAAGGATGATCTCCACGTCTACCCGTACAAATTTACCAAAAGGCAGCTCCTGTCAAACGCCACTAAGAAGAAAAGGCTTGATAGAGCTAAGGTTTTGATCAAGAGACTTGTTGTTGGCACGCGGCCTCAAGTGCTTTGGACAGATGAGAAGCTTTTCACTGTCCAAGCTATCCACAACCACCAAAATGACAGGATTTGGATTCCAAACAAGGACATGGTGCCAGTTGAACGTTGCAGTTCATTTAGGAGGCAGAAACCTTCTTCCGTGATGGTTTGGGCAGGAGTCACTTCAACAGGCCTGAAAACACCTCTAATCTTTATCGACGAAGGCGTGAAAATTAACCAAACTATCTATCGTCAGATGTTGGAAGAAAAAGTCATTCCCTGGGTTCAAGAAACAGTGGGAGAGGAAGGAATTATGCTTCAACAAGATGGGGCAACCTCCCACACAGCCAAAGCAGTCCAGCATTGGTGCAAGACCAATTTTAAAGGGTTTTGGGAGAAGGAAGTATGGCCTCCTTCTTCACCCGATTTGAACCCAATGGACTTTGGGATTTGGTCCATTCTGGAGCAAAAAGCCTGCTCAACATCCCATCCAAATATCGAAACCCTTAAACAAAAACTGAAGGCGTCATGGGAAGAAATTGACCCAGAAGTGGTGCGTGCCACGTGCGCCCAAGTACTTCCACGTCTTAGGCGCCTTGTGAAAAACAAAGGGGGCTACATTGAATAATTTGAATTTTATGTGAAAGCCCATTAAATTTCCATTCTATCTATTAAAAACTTGTTTCTTTTGCCCTTATAGTAAGTTGGATAATTCAGTTTTAATTTGTCAACACTTCGGTGAATCACCCTGTAAGAACATCTACAAGTAAAAACTTTAAAAAGATAATACACTTTTGATATTTTTCACATGCAATTGATAAATCAACACAAAGTAAAGAATTTCTTGACAAAATACAGGGTGTTTCAAAATTAAGGCAACATACTTTTTAGTAGCTTAATGAAAATTTACATGTGCAATTTTTATTTTTATGGTTTAAACTGAAAGGTGTGGGATAGGTGAATCATACAATGTCATGCTTATTTGACATAAACACCCTTGTTACAAATTACAGCTTAAAATCTATGTGTAAATGCATCACAAGCAATATGCATTAGCTCTTGTGAAATTGCTTCCTATTTCTTCAGCAGTTTTGCTTTCAAGGACTCAAGAGAAGTGTGAGGGGAAGCTGAGACCCTCCTCTCCAAAATGGAAGTCCAAAAGATTAAGGTTGGGGCTCCTTGCTGGCCATACATTTTTGCTTATAAAACACCGGATGTTCCTAAAACTAATCCTTAGCCTTGGGTAGCAAGTGTGTTTCCACTATCAGAGAGAAATGTACCTATCTAAGTTCAGTTTCATCCCAGAAAGAGTAAAAACAAGCAGAGATTTTCTTGTCGATGTCACAGCTGCCCAAACCACAACAGACTGTGCATTTTGATGTCACATAGCAATCCCACCTTCAACTGAACTGGAGGAACCCAAAACCCAATCGCTTTGATGGTTTACAACTTGCTAGTACATTTGTTTTGTTTTGGGAACACACTTGCTACCCTGGGATAAGGATCACTTTCAGGGGTCACTATGGAGCCTTCAACAGGATTCAGCACTATTACATTGCTCCCAAGCAACCCAAACCTGGATTCAGAGAAACATCCCATCTTTTATAAGCAAAAATGTGTGGCCAGCAAGGACCCCTGACTCTAATCCTTTGGACTTTTCTATGTGGTCCATTTTGGAGAAGAGGGTCTCAGCTTCCTCTCACATTTCTCTCAAGCTTTTGAAAGCAAAACTGCAGAAGGAATAGGAAGCAATTTTATAAGAACTAATACATACCAGTTGCAATGTATTTACACATAGACTTAAACTTGTAGTTTGCAACAAGTGTGTTTATATCAAATAAGTATAACATTGTATGATTCACCTGTCATCCAACTTTCAGTAAAACCAATGAAATAAAAATTGCCCATGTAAATTTTCATTAACCTACTAAAAAGTATGTTGCTTTAATTCAAAGCACCCTGTAAGTAAATAGCACCTGAGGTATGTCAAAATAAAAACAGGTTAATTTGTGAAAATTTGATTTTATATTTGATAAAGCAGGTTGTTCAATAAATGATATGGAAATAAATTTTACATGTTGTTTTTTTAAATTTGTTTTTCTACTTGGTCAAATTTTAAAAGATTAAAGAAAAATTAAAAACTAATTGAAATTTGATTAAAATATACATTAAACATTTACTAACATCTTAACAAATAGCAACAAAAAATAGTTTTGGGGCTAGTTGAGAAAAAAGTTACCATCGGATATAATTGACAAAGGAAAGCAGCTAACACATAAAATTTCATAAAACTTTTAATTGTATGAGCAGAACTAATTATCAAAACTTGTAAACAATTTTTATATTAAAAATTTTGATTCTATCTTTTATGCCTTCAAGTTTTTGAAGTATTCCGTTTTTCCAGAAAAATTAAACAATTTTTTAACAATGTTGTTCAATCAAAAACTTTTAAAAATCACAAAATTCTTAGTCTAGTAAGTAAAAACTACTGCTTGCTTCATAAGAGTACCTTTAAAGCACATTTTTGTCCTGTTTTTCGATTAGTACAACCAAGAACTTTTCCATTAATTCCAAGTCCCAAAACATCTTTGCTATTTACTTTGTAATCCTGGTCCAAAGAATATTTCTTCACTTGTAACTGTCTTTGAGAAAACTGGGACATCACAAAGTTTTAAAATCACAATTGAAAATCAAATTTTATAATGTAAACTTTAGTTTTAAAACTTTGTAACTGCAATAAATAAATGTTTTCTAAGTAATAGATGAAGTAAATTCTTAAAATATAATTTTTAAATAATTTGAATTTAAGCAATTTCATTTTCATAATTTTTTTACAATTGCTTGCTGCTTGGTGCAATGAGTATTTTAAAATTAAAACAATCAAGAAGCTATCAACATTAAACATTTTATATGGTAACTAGATAGAAAGGATTAAAATTGCTTGTTTTAACCAGGCCTGAAAGCAAGTTATTAAAAAAGTAAACAAACTCAATTTTACACAAGTAATATTTCAATTGCTGCTAATCTATTTTTAAGTGAAGTTTTTGTGATGTTCCTAAAAAAGTCAAATGTTATATCACTTGTTTTTAGTTGTTTTTTTGTAAATTTTCAGAACTCATGGATTTCATTCCTCGTAACAATACATTTTTGCACTGATTCTCCAACATTAAAAATGCATGATCAACAGTTATAGGTATAGTGATTTATTTTATGTCAACATAGCTAAAAACATTACAAAAAGTGAGCATTTTAAATAGTTAAAAACATTGCCTCAAATTTTTCAACATAATTTTAATGTAATATAGGTTTGTCTTTTTATTTCTCAGCAGTAACATCATAAACCAAAGGATATAAACATAATAAAAGTTTACCATCTAAAAATAAATCATGGTTCTTAATGTTTTTTTAAAGCATAAGTCAAAATTTTACTTTATAACTTTTGAGTTTTTGATTATTTTGTTTATCAAAATAAACAAAAAAGTTCTGTAACTGTACTTTTTAACATTTTAGTATGTCAAAATTATGCTTTTCTGACAATTTTGTAGGTTCTAGAATTTGTAGCCCATACTTATTACATAATCATCTCATTTATATGATTTGTGATTTATATATTTTGAAATAAAATGTTTTATTTAGTTAACAATGATGAATGCTTAACATGAGATTTTAATTGTATTTTTATTATAATTTCATCATAATAAAACAAAACTTTAACAAACAAAAATGATTTATGGTTCTCACTGTATTCTTTCTTTGAAACATATCAAACTTCACAAAATTCAAACACTGAACAAGTTAATAAGACTTTCAGCAGCTAAATAACCTCAAATCAAATAACAACATTGAAACTTCAAGAATGCAACATTGATGGTAAATTTAAATATATACCATTTAAAAATACATTATTTATATACAGTAAAAGATGAAAAATCTTGTGTTTTGACTATAACATTAATGAAAGATAAATTTAGCTTCCAAAAAAGTGATCAGATTGTTTAAGCTCATTACCATCAATTGATGTAAATATTTTATATATTTAAAACTGGTGTATGAGTATAAACACAAGTATGTTTTAAATTTATAAAAGTAGATATAAGCATAATTGTGTCTAAAGTCTCAATTCGATGCTTTTTGCTTGGTAGGTCATTGCACAGAAACCAACATCAATTTAATTATTAAAAAAAACTTTTGTTTTCAAAATTTAGCAAAACTTACATAAAATGAATTTATGCAAACCAAATTTTTTTATAATATAGATTTTGACTTTCTGTTGATTTGTTTTACCAGAACTAGCCATTACCTTTCTGATTGAAACTAAAGTGTATTTATTTTTAAATCTATACTTTTGCACATAATAATTAATTAATACTTTTCTGCAAAAGTTTCAGAAATGCATTTTATTATTATTATTGACAGTAAGTTATGTTTAAGAAGCATTAAAATCAATAAAATGATAACTGTAGTATTGTCTCTTTATTTTATTTTAAGAATATTCAAATGCTCCAGTCTTTGTGCTCCCAAGTAATTTCTTTTTGTCAGTACATATTCTCTACAATCCTGTTTTTTGCTTAAAATATCAGCGTAGGTAAAGAATACGGACCCCCCTTGTAAAAATAATTTAAAATAACAAAAATACCGATAATTCCAAAATGGGTTAGGGTCAGGGTTAAGGTTAGCCTAACCCTAACCCTAACCCTAACCCTAACCCTATTTTTGTTATTTTAAATTATTTTTACAAGGGGGGTCCGTATTCTTTACCTACGCCAAAATATCATTTAAATTGTATTTAGATCAAACATGCTATTTTTTTGGTGAGTGTTTGGTAAAACAACTGTAAAAAAGCAAATATGTTTTACCAAAACTTATCTATAAGTTATAAAATAAAATATTTAAACAAGAACTTTTACTTTCATTTTAATTCTTTAATCTTTTATGATACTGGGTTGACCCCAAAAAAACAGAACCCATACAAATTTTATTAAATCTTATCAACATCAATAGAATTTCTAGAAACTTGGTCCACTTAAATATCAATCTTTCTACCATTATTCCTCGAAGTTTCAGTTATTTTGATTGCTTTACGTTAAAGTTATGTATTGTTCAAAATATGCTCCAAATGGGCACAACAGCATTGGAGGCAAACTTGCAGACGTCACTCAAAAATTGTCAATTATTCCAGCACATTTCTCTTTTCGGATTTCTCAAATTTTTGCTGTATTTAATGCCTTTAGTTCATCAATGTTTAAACTAACGGCACAAAATACAGCAAAAATTTGAGAAATCTCAAGAGATCAGTTAGAGTGAGTGACAATTTTGCGTGACATCTGCAAGTTTGCCTCCAATACTGTTGTGCCCATTACAAATTTGGGGACCTTGTGGCCAGAAGCGTAACTACACATTAGATATTGTTAATAAACCTAAGGTCGGTAGAATTGTTTAAAGCGATATGAGATATCCCTTGGGGGTCCATGGAGACGTTTTAAGGGATCCGTGAAAACCAAATAAAAATGTTAGAAAATATTAAATTACCAAAGGTTTTAAAATGCAATGATTAAAAAAAAAAGAAAACAGAAATTAAAACAACTTCAAAATTCGCTTGCATACCTAGAAACTGTCTTGAATTCAATGAATTATATAGCTGCATGCAAATTTTCACGATTTAAAAATTTTTTTAGACTAAGGCCACTGGGACAGAAATAAGGAATATGTGGAAATCAAAAATATATTTTTGGGGATCCGCAGTAAAAAAAAGTTTAAGAACTTAAACGCCTTAAAGCAATGCATGCAAATTTTAACGATTCAAAAATTTTTTTAGACTAAGGCCACTGGGACAGAAATAAGGAATATGTGGAAATCAAAAATATATTTTTGGGGGTCCGCAGTAAAAAAAAGTTTAAGAACTTAAACGCCTTAAAGCAATGCATGCAAATTTTAACGATTCAAAAATTTTTTTAGACTAAGGTCACTGGGACAAAAAAAGGAATACGTGGAAATTAAAAATATATTTTTAGGGGTCCGCGGTAAAAAAAGTTTAAGAGCTTAAACACCATAAAGCCACTGGTATAGCAGCCACTTGGCGATTGTGGCTCTGCGCCAGGGGAGGCAGGCTGCAAGGGGGCGGTAAAATAAGGCTGCACCGTGCACACAGCAAGCAAAAATAAAAAAATAAAAAAAAGTAAAACAAGAAAGTGATTTACAAAGAGGCAGCTAGCAGACCTTAAAAAACTTAAGGATAGAACAACAGATGAAAAGCTCGAGTTGGTTCTTGCTTGATGTTGAATAGCTGTACTCCGTCTGTTGTTCAATTCTTAGTAACATTTATTACGTCATAAATTTGTTGTTATTACCACGATTCATTTTCTCTATCTCGGCAGTAGTTTCTGTAGTCAGACCTCGTGTGTAGTAAAGCTGAGAAAGGGTGTATTTATACAAGTGTTAATGTAGACTTAAAAATGAAACGTGTCAAAAAGAGTGGAGCTTTTTTTAGAAAGAAGAAGAAAGCAAAAGAAGGAGAATTTAAAAAGTATAAGGGAACTACAGTAGAATTCCAATTATATAGACTACAAATTTTGTAGAATACCTGTTATATAGACGACAAATTATGTAGAATACCTATTATATAGACTTTTTGAAAATAAATTTACTGTATTTTGAACATGCCATGCAAAATATTGCTTTGACTACAGATGAAACTGATGAATAAATACTATTTACTTTAAGACTAATAGTTTATATGTAAGAAATATATATTTTTAAATATTTCTTTGAGAGCAGCCGGTACATTTTTTATAGACAATACACGTTATATAGACTTGCCCGAGTCTATATAATTGGAATTCTACTGTATACTAAAATTTGTAACCTCTATTATGGTTCCAATGTTTCTTTAACAATACCAGAGAACGATTTAAATTAAAATCTAGACAATAACGTTGAGCTCCAGAAATATACTAAAAAGATCAGCTTATCAGCAAAAACGCAAGAAACAGGGTCTATCCAAAGTAATACCAATGAATTCAATTATGCAGTACCAGTTGCATATGGAGACGAAGGTAAAAATAACGACGAAGCAGTTGCAGTAGTGAATAATTTGCCCAATGATGTTGACTCTTGGCCTGAAGTTATAAATCACCAATTGAGAGTTGAGCTAGTCAAAGCAGGACCAGAAAAGTATCAAAACAGGGAAGACCCATTTGCTTCCAGCTACAGAACAATTAAAGTTGGAGATAGCACTTAGGACCGGTTTCAAGCCGATTTGACCGATTTTATCAAATTGGGCCCCGCACCTTGAAGGGGCCCCGCGCTAGTGGGGGTCCTTTTCTGTATTATGAGGTACAAAATACTACTGAAAACGTAAAATAAAAAGTGAAATAATCTTTCTCATAATATTAATTTGTTATGCATGGTATATTTAGTAAATTATTGTTATGTCACCATTAGCAACTAAATTCTTCTGTTCTGCTTTATTTCAGAAATTCAGATTAGAATTTTTGTACTGTTTTCTAAAAAAGATAAAAATGATATAAAAAGGCCTTACATCATGGGAAAAACTAGCAGATCAATCAATCAATCAATCAATCTATTTATTTGTTTTGTGCTTCAAAACGAAAAATACTCCAATATATGTGAAAAAAAGTTTTCAAAAGCACACGAAGGCAGCGAAATGACCATACGGTCTTCTAGTCAACTGCCTCCCTCTAAATAGTGGGACAAAAAAAAAAAATTTTTTTTTTTTTTTTTTTTATCAGAAAAACACAGCAGTACACTTACAAAAACACAGTACATTTAGAAAAACAATGAAGATTAAATAGCAATATTAGTTGTTATTATATAAATTTCCATGTGCCAGCTGACTTCATCAAACTGTTGTGGCATCTTATTTAATATTGACAAGTTAAAAAATGTTTAAATTTCTTCTTAAATTGATTATGAGAAAGCGACTTTAATTCGAAAGGTACTTCTTGCCATATTTTAGGTCCAATGTAAGAAAATGTCTTTTTACCTAATTCTGTTCTCTTTCTAGGTTGAAAGTAATTTTGTTGCGCTGCCAGTCTTGTTTTATAATGATGTTTTTGGGTTATACTTACAATAGTTTGGGACTCATTTTTTGCTGAATTTTTATTAAAGCAAAACATTGTTTTTGCCATTTCAAGTTTAACAATATCTTTTATTTTTAAGAAATTCAATTTTTGAAAAAGAAGATTTGTATGTGACAAAAAAGGATTATTTGTAATAATTCTTATTATGCGTTTGTGTATTCTTACCAGTGGATCCAGGGCAGTAGTCGAAGCCAGTCCCCATGCAGAAATCGAGATAAAGGGCGCAAGTATTTAAGTAGTCGAAGCCAGTCCCCAAGCAGAGATCCAGGCAGTATCCAGTCAGAGATCCAGTCCCCAGGCAGTAGTCGAAGCAGAGATCCAGTACCCAGGCTAGGATCCAGTCCCCAGGCAGTAGTCGAAGCCAGTCCCCAAGCAGAGATCGAGATAAAGGGCGCAATTATTTAAGTGGTAACCAGAAAAGAGCATTGGCGAAGGCAAAGGAAGCTGAAAATAAAAAACTTAGAGGTGCTATCCATAAACTTCTTGTTACCCCATCTTTGAAGCGCCCAAGAATCGAGAATGAAGAAAATAACAACAATTCAGAAAATGGTATAATCATGAATCCAATAACAGTTAATCAATACAATTATGTCATAAATAACAAATTAGAAAAGAATAACACAGCTGTGAATAAAATTGAAGACAATCTCAATTCATCACAGGACAGTCCCAATACAGAAAGCATAATCATAACCGGAAAAAAACAAGCCCAGATATCATATCACCCATAAGTACAGCTGTAAATATCATGAACGATGACCCAGCAAATTGGCCAACAGCTATGAATAACAATGCTAGAGATTATTTAGCAATGAAAGGTTCCCATAATATTCTTGGGAACGGGTTTCCAAGAAATGGGAAAGGATTGTGTTTTTCAAAGTTCCACTGTAAGAGAAAAATTCTGAATGGGGAGAGTGTTGAAGACCTTGGATTATATACTCTAAGTCTGCTGATAGAATTTATTGCTTTTATTGCAAACTTTTCATAAAGAATGCATCCACGGCCTTATCAAATAGTGGATTTAACGATTGGTCTATTGTTCACACAAGGTTATGTGAGCATGAAAAATCAAAGAACCATATGGAAGCTATATGAGTTGCTGGGAGTAACATCAAAGACTTTGTAGTGGACAGACAATTGATAAAGAGCATGAAAAAATCATCAATGGGCAAGCAAAGCACTGACAGCAAGTATTCAAAAGGCTAGTAGCTATAGTGCAGTTTCTTGCAGAGAAAAATTTAGCATTTAGGGGAACAAATAAAAATGTTTGTAATGAGAGTGTTCACAATGGAAACCTTTTAGGTCTTGTGGAGTTAATTGGAAAATTTAACCCTGTTCTTGACACACATTTGCGAAAAATCAAGACACACGAAATTCATAATCACTATTTTGGAAAAGATCCTCAGAATAAACTTCTAGACATCATGGCTACAGCTACTTTGAATGAGTTACTGAAACGTGTAAAAGCAGCTAAGTATTATGTCATTATTTTAGACTACACTTCTGATATAAGTCACCAAGAGCAAATGTCTCTAAATATCAGGTATGTTTCTGATGGCAACTTGGCTCCTCCAGGTGTTTATGAACATTTCATTAAGTTTGTACAAGTTCAAAGTAGCACAGGAGAAGATTTATATAAAACACTATTAAGCACACTGAAGGAAATAAATTTAAAATTGCAAGATATTCGAGACCAAAGCTACGACAACGGTAGCAACATGAAAGGTCACACATCTGGAGTACAAGCACGACTGTTGAAAGAAAATTTAAAGGTGTTTTTTGTACCCTGTGCATGTCACAATTATAACCTTTTACTCGGAGATGTAGCCAAGTGTTTTCCAGATGCTATAACATTCTTTGGAATCTTGCAAGCGATCTACACATTGTTCTCAGCATCAACTAAAAGGTGGGCTGTTTCTAAAAAATATGTACCTAGGTTATCAGTGAAACCCTTGAGCATTACAAGATGGAAATGTCGCATTGACAGTGTTAAAGCTATTCGTTATCAGGTTGGAGAAGTATATGATGCTCTTGTTAAAATACCAGAGATAACAAATGAGCCGATGGTAAAAGCAGAAGCTGAATCTTTAGCAAACCAGCTAAAAGACTACAAATTTTGTGTTTCTTTGTGTTCCGTTCCTAAAAATTGCCCACACTATGTATATCAGTCAGTCAGTCAGTGTTTTTTTATTCTCGATCATTATTAAACAGTTTAACACAAAAATTATAAACATTAAAAAGATCAAGAAAAGGAAGAAGCAGCACAACGTCAGACGTTAAAACATGCATATGACAAACAAAGTAAAAGTACAAGATAGTATAAAGCATGGCTGCAACACCTTAATCATATAAAGACGTAAGTGAAAAAAGAAAAAAAACAAAATAAATAAATAAATACGTAACAATAATATTATGAAACAAACTGAACAATTAAATAACCAGTGCATGACTAGGCTGCGTAATGGTGATGGGTGGCACAGCTAGCCAAGATGGGAATTTAGCTCAACTGAGCAAGGTGAGTAAAGAAAAACCACCCAAAAAAGAAACCTCACCAGGTCCGGAAACCTTTTCTAAATGCAACTGGTGACTATAATAGAATAGTAAATAATGTCAAAAGTATATACAAAAAAAATTACGGAATTATACAGCTAATAATAAACAAATATTAACGATAAAAGAGATAACATAACATAAAAAGAAAAAAAAAAAAAAAAAACTATTATGCTAGTCAAAGTTGATGGAAAAACATATATTAATAATATAACAATTATAAACAACAACAAAAAAAAAAAAAAAAAAACATTTACAACAGAATTCATGCCCTACAAAAAATATTAGATAAAATTTTTGCAGACCAGCATAATAGCAACATAAAAAAATTAAACAAAGTCCGTAACATTTAGTAATTGTTTTAAAACTTATTTTACAATTCTAAAAATAAAAAATTAATTGCTAAAACGAACAGTATACCATTGCCAAAAAGAAATTTTAATGAAAGAGCGAAGATAAGGGTGAAAAAGAATTAATTTGTTTAGAGTTTGAAATTATGCAGACAATCAAAATATAAGAAGAGTTTTTTTAAAGCTTTGTGTGCAGACTGGATATCATGATCGATTAAGCTTTTCTTCCAGAGATTGAATTCAAAAAATTTTTACACCATTTCCTTCTTTCCAGAAACCTGTAATCAAAAATACATAGGGCAGTATCGCGTTTAGGAATCTAAACATTACAATTAAGTATTATTCCCATTACTTAAAAGATATTTATAAACCTCAAGAGTAAAAGATCGAACACTTTGTTTTTTATTTTTTAAGTCAAAGGGAATGCAATTCCAATAAGCGGGACCACGGTGTGAAATAGCTTGCTGACATACTGTGCTAAAACATTTCTTTGAAATAAAGATAGACTTGTTTCTGGTATTGTATTTAGATTCGTTTTTAGTAAAAACATCTTTAAATGCAGATGGGTTTTTACCATTTTTTTGCTTAAACATAAACACAATTAGTTCTTTGGCCAAAAGTTGATCTATTGTTAACAATTTATTTTCTTTCATGACATCACAAACAGTTGAGCTACTGTTAAAACTAAAAAATAATTTAACATATTTATAGCACAATCCTTGTAATCTTTTAACCAAAGTTTTATTGCCAAAACACCAATTTAAAATACAGTAAGAAAGCTGACTATTTATAAGAGAGTGATAAAGTAGAAGAAGAGATCTTTTATTTAACAGTGACTTTACTTTAATAACAGTTCCAAGAACACTACGTAGTTTAGATATTAGGTGATTTATATGTCTTGACCATGATAAGTGCTCTTGTATATAAACACCAAGAAATTTAATACATTTAACTTGTTCAATTTCATTTTGTCGCAATGTGAGAGTTTGCTTTTTTGTTATTAATTTGGATTGAACAGTCTTAAATAAAATGTATTTAGTTTTAGAAACATTAACTGATAATCTATTTGAAATCAACCACTGGTCAACTAGTTGAAGTTCTTTATTACCAGCATCAAATAGCTCCTTGATGTCTTTATTTTGTAAAAAAATGCTTGTATCATCAGCAAACATCAAAGAATCACTATCATTCAGACAATTTTTGAAATCATTGACATATATCAAGAAGAGAAGTGGTCCTAGATTAGAGCCCTGAGGTACACCACTTGTAACTTTAAGAGTAGTTGTAGAAAGAATTCCTGTATATTTTACTTGTTGTGTACGTCCTGTTAAGTAACTAGTAAACCACTTTAATGTATTGCCTCTAATCCCATAATGATTAAGTTTGGAAAGTAATATTGTATGATCAATTGTATCAAATGCTTTAGATAAATCCAAAAAAATTCCTAGGGTTGCCTTTTTACAGGCAAATGACTGTATATTCACAATCTCATAAAAAATCTCTTTGATTTCGCTTTGGTCCGGCTCAAATAGCCTAAGAAATAACGGTTTTATAAACAATTTAAATATTTTACATTTAGTTATAAAAAAATGGCAACACTGCTTAGGATCTTGAGTCTTGGAGAAAGATCCAGAACTATTCGCTTGACTGGTTCGCTATTGTGACACATGTGACGTAATAATAGTTATTGTGATTGGCTTGATTTGATTTGGATAACTTCAGAACATTCGAGATACTTACGACCGAGTAATATAAATAAGGCTCGCTGGAAAGCATTATTATGATTCGATGATTCGTTGTGGTAACTTAATTTTGGAAATTTGTTAACTGTGTGAAGTCATAGTTTTTGAATGCAAGTCTTTGGTTGTCTACGTGATTGTGAAGAATTAAGCTATTGAGCTTTAACCTGCTGCTTTGATTGTATACTATTGTGGGCTCCTAAGTGGATTGGAGCATATTTTTTAATAAAGAAGATATTGTGGTAGTCTGAGCTGTGATTTAGCTAAACTATATTTTTGCTGTCGCTGGTTCGAAGGTCAGATCCAGCAAGAAGATTAAGAATTTTATCTTTTAGTAGACACCGAGATTGCGTTATCAGCGAGGCCTTCGGCAGCGTAGTCGAGTGGTTAAAGCACCGGACTGATGATCAGCATGGTCTAGGTTCAAAACCCACTTGCGCCATTCTGTTGTGTCCTTGGGAAAGACACTTTACGGCACTTTCCCCTGCTTGGTGGTCTTGACAAGCAGTTCTAAATTACAGTTATATCTCTACTAAATTACTAGCGGACAGCAATATCTTGGCATCTCCGGAAGCAGGTCGGGGTAATTGCCTACCCTATGTATAGCGCCTCCGTCGCTTTCCTGCGAGTCAGGAGGATAAATATAGAGATAAAAATAAAAAAAAATAAAAATAAAAATTCCTTGCAGGCGCCGAAAGGTTAGACGATTAAATAACGTACTAAGTTACCGAATTAACTTCTATAAAATTTAAAAAACTTTTTACCAGCGGAATATAAATTTCAAAAAAACTCTCCAAAATTTAAAAAACTAAAATTTGTGGAAGTAACAAAATTTCAAAAACTTTAGCAAATTTTAAAAAATTTGCTACACTTTGATATTTTGGTATGAAGTACTTTTTAAAGTTAACTATGTAAGCAAGGAACTACAAGGTGAAACAAAAGATATTAATGAAGGCATGGAGTCATTTGAAAAACATGGCTAAGAAATTATAGAGAGGAAGCTTTAATGATGTTCTAATAGGTGCAAATGAATTGGCTAAATCGATTGAATTACCACTGGAGTCTAGAAAATTTTGTGAAAAAAAAATACGTCGAAGGAAGCGAATGTTTTTAAATGAGGCAGATGATCAACCTTATGATGATCCAAAAGAAACGTACAGAGTTCAGTGTTTCAACTTAGTCCTAGATCAAGCTATTCAGTCATTGGAAAGTAGATTTAAACAACTTAAAATCATGCAAAATTATTTGGATTTATAAATAGCTTTCAAGATATACCTAAGGAGGAAATGAGGGAACACACATCAAACCTTGAAGCTGCTTTATCAATTATCACAATAAGATAGGACGCTGAAGGAAAGATAGTTACTGAAAAAAATAAAGATGTTGATGGGGATATGTCGGCTGAAGAACTTGAAGCTCGAAGAAAACTTGAAGAAAACTTTTCTTCAACCCAGAATTAAGCCTTATGCCCTGTTTGAACACCTGATAGAAAACAATAGATTTACAACATTTCCTAATGTTTTCATTGCATTGAGGATTTATTTAACGATGCCAATAACTGTTGCATCAGGGGAAAGAAGCTTTTCAAAGCTGAAACTAATTAAAACATACTTGAGGTCTACGGTCTCACAAGAAAGACTTAACAGTTTGTCAGTGCTTTCTATAGAAAGCGAAATTGCTAAAGCTATTGACTTTGAAAATATTATGAATGATTTTGCTAATAAAAAGGCTAGAAATGTCTTTTTCTGAAAGAGTATGATGTAATTGCCTAATTTGCCTTTCTTAATGTTAAAAATAAAACAATAAAAGCATCCACATTACCTTAAATTTGTTTTATAGCAAGTATTGAATGTCTATTTTTTTTTTTTTTTGGTTTGTATGTATGTTTTTTTTTATGAAATATAAACACCCCTAAATTTCATTATGAAGAGTAGGGGCCCCGCCATCAGATTTCTAATTGGTCCCCGCAGTTCCTAACACCGGCCCTGATAGCACTAAGCTTGGGTCGTGTCTAATTCGAATAAAAAGCGATTGGAGTGAGAGTAAAAAAAACAAAACTACTGTAGTTGCTCTAAGAGATAAAAAGAGAAAAAAACGTCGCGCAAATTGCTCTTGCGGGTCCAAAGTGAGCCCAAAATTTTTGGCATTTTTTTTAATTTGTCAAGATGCTCAAGAAGAACTTAATTTCTTTTGAACCAACTGCTTTTTCTCAGAAACTAACCCTGTATCTCCCTAAAATTAATTCTCACTCCAATCAGCTTTTCTTCGAATTAGACACGACCCTAAGCTTGAGTGAAAAAGTGTTTCTAAACAATGGTTCTATAAAATACTTAAAAACGGTGACAGAATTTTGAGAAGATGGTTATTATATTCGAAAAATGAATTTGGATTTTATTGCTTTTGTTGTAAGTTGTTCCACTTTACTGGCAACGTTTTATTTGTCAGAAAATGTTTCAATAATTTTTGGCATTTAAATTCACATATATTTGAGCATGAGAATTCCGAAATCCACAAAGAATGCAGAGAAAAATGGAAAGAGCTTGCAATGAGATTACAATTGCAACAAACAATTGACAAGAACATGCAGAAACATATTGATGAAGAGCGAAAAAGTGGAAAGCTATTTTAGAAAGCGTTGTTGATGTCATGTTATTTCTAAATAAGCAAAACTTTCCTTTTCGAGGACATCGTGAAGCTTTCGAATCCAACAATCAAAAGAATTTTTTAGAGACCGTGAAGCTGCTGGCAAAATATAGTCCCGTACTCAGCAAACACCTTTCTGATATTCGTATTTCTAAGAAGATGACCACTACTTATCTTTCTCCCACTATTCAAAACGAGCTTGTTTTGCTTCTCAGTAAAAAGGTTAAAAACATGATTCTTCAAGATGTGCGCGAAGCTAAATATTTTGCGATTATGTGCGACAGTACTCCGGACATATTACATACTGATCAAATGACTCTTTATAGTCAGATATATAACATTCAAAAACAAGTGATGGAATCGTTTTTGAATTTCTTTCCGTTGAGCGGAAAAACGGCAGCTGAAATTTCTCAATCTATTCTGGATGAACTTGAACTAAACAACTTAGATGTGATGATGTGTAGGGGACAAGGCTACGACAACGCATATACTATGTCGGAAATTCATGCTGAAGTTCAGCAAACAATCAAAAACATAAATCCAAAAGCATTATTCGTACCGTGTGGAAATCACACACTGAATCTTTCAGGTGTTTATGCTGTCGGATCGTCGCAATCAAGCGACAGATGTTTCGCTTCTTTAGAAAGATTGTAGCCTATGCTTTTTTGCTGTCTCTCCTCATAGACGGGACGTCCTTCTAAAGCATGCGCCAATCGCGCTGAAGCGAGTGATTGATATGCAATGGAGCGCTCATTACGCTGCTGTAAAGGCTCTTCACGCAGGTTTTGATGAGATAATGGATGCTTTAGAGGAACTACCACGAAAATCTTAAAATATGAGGGTCACCTCGTGATAAACGCTCATAGCATCCTAGAAGTGATTCAAGTTTTTTCTTTCTTTTCCTTCTTATGTTTTTGGAAAGTAATCCTGCGAGAATCTCATGATACTCAAATTTAGTTGCAGCAAAAAGGACTGCTGTTAGCGCAATGCTCTAACAAGATGAAAGCGTTTGTCAACTGTTTAGTGGAAAAACAAGATAATCTGGTTGAAGGCTCTGTGGATGCAGCGATCAAAAATGTAAAGAGCTAGAGATTCCAGTTGAAGATCGGAGAGTTTGCAGAAAAAAAGAGAATGCTTGGCGAACACGCATAAAATGCTGACCTTAGTGCTGTTGAAGAAGTAAGACGATGCATGTTTCAAGCTTTGGACAGATTTAAAGTTAAAGCTGAAACTAGGTTTACCAGCATACACCATTTGAATGATATGTTTGGATTTTTAAACCATCATGCGTTGCTGCAAAGCAAAAGTCACAAAGGTTTCACCAACACTTTTAAAACCACTTATGACAACGAGGTGGACTTTTCGGAGTTAGCTGTGGAAATTAACAGATTTAAGAGACTGGTGCGAAGCAGTGAAACCACGTTTGATCGTATGATGTTTTACAGTGTTAGCAAAATCATGCCTATTTGATTCGACACCATATTTATGCTTGCGTCTAAAACTTTATCTTACCATTGTTGTTTCAATTGCGAGCTGTGAGAGGAGTTTCTCAAAACTCAAAATGATAAAGTGTTATTTACGTTTTATCATAAGTGATGATCGGCTATCGGGTCTATAGATTCTTTCAATAGAAAGAGACTACGTTCAAAAACTTGATTTTGACTATCATCGCTGATTTTGCCTCGACGAAAGCTCAAAAAGTTCAATTTTGAGGCGGCTATTATTCTTTTATCTTCCTAATACATTTTTTCACCATTTTTGTCTTTTATTTTTGGTCTTAACCCTGAGACAGTAAGGCTTCTTTCTCAAGCAATATAAAACTTCTAAAACGCGGCATATTATTTGTAATTATTTTTATTAAAAAGATTGCTTGAACGTGAAATTATTTCAAAATTTGCTGACAGTTTACTTAGGGCAGCATTTTCAATGAAAGCCAGGGGCGGCAACGTATGTTCCTACGCCACTGCTTAAAGCAATGCTCTATATGTATTTTGTTTTGTTTTTTACACGAAAAAGTTAATTTTGATTTTGTATTCTATAAATTATATTAGAAAAAGTTAATTTCGATTTTGTATTCTATAAATGCTTTTGAAGCATCAAGAAAAATACAGAAAATTGGACTACCACAAGTAATATTATTATATTACTCGTGGTAGTCCAATTTTCTGTATTTTTCTTGATGCTTCAAAGGCATTTGATCTGGTAAATCATTATTTGCTTTTCCAAAAGTTAATTGTGCGCAATGTTCCAATGTGTTTTGTTCGTTTATTAGTTTACTGGTATACTCAACAAAGTATGCAAATTAGATGGGGTAGATCTTATTCTTTGTTATTTTCGGTAACTAATGGTGTTAGACAAGGTAACATATTAAGTCCATATTTTTTTGTAGTCTACATAGATGATCTATCGAAAGAACTAAACAAAATAAAAGTAGGATGTTTTGTTGGAAAATCTCTTGTTAATCATTTATTATTTGCTGATGATCTGTGCTGTTTTTGCCCTAGCATTCATGGTCTTCAACGTATCATTGATGTATGCCACTCGTATGCTTCCTCTCATAATATAATATTCAACTGTCCAAAAACACTAGGCTTATCTTTTGCATCTAGCAATTTTAAATTAAATATTAAACCTAATGTGGTACTTGGTGATTTCAAGATACGGTTTGTAAATGAAATTAAATACCTTGGGGTATTTCTTAACTCCAAGTTATGTGATGATGAAGATATAAATAGACAAGTTCGTTATTTATATGGAACTGCAAATAGGTTAAAAACATGCTTTTACAAGTGTTCGACGAAAATAAAAAATGTATTATTTTGCACATATTGCTCGTGTATGTATGCATGTCAATTATGGAATAACTTTTTGTCATCTAGTCTAAAAAGAATACGTATAGCCTACAATAATTCTTTTCGATTTTTACATGGATTGCCTAGGTATGTAAGTGCCCGTGAACATCAGGTGTTGAATAACATTACAACATTTGATGCAATTCGAAGAAAAATGTCCTGCTCTTTCGTTTATCGTTGTTACGATTCTAATAATAAATTAATTTTTTCTTTAATGACCTCGGAATGTTTTATTAATTCAGCATATTATAAATACTACAACACATTAGTTTATTTACAATAAATTTTTGGTAAAATTTTTTATTTATTTATTTTTTTTTTTTTTTTTATTTTTTAAAGTGTTGTTTTTTTGTGTGTGTATCTCATTTTGTGTAGTTTTTGCTGTTTTTGTTTTTGTTTTGTTTTTTCTTTTATGGACTGGGAGTCTGATTTAAATAAATAAATAAAATAAAAAAAACTAAAAAAAAACTATACAAATAGTGACTATCTTAAAGTAAATTTAAAAAATACCGTTTTAAGCAGGGCAATCCAACCGGACCTGAACCGGACCCGTAAACTGAACCGGACCCGTATTAACCGTTATTATTTTTTGAACCCGAACCGGAACTAAACTCGAAAAAATAAAATTTGCTGAACCTGAACTATATCGGGAGGTACAACTCCGTTTTGGATCCAGATTTTGGTTTACGTTAGTAAGGTTAAGTTTTCAAAACAAAACTAAACCAAAATTTTTTGTTGGTTATTATTCGAGTGAATAAGAAGTTTTTATGTAATATTCATTAATGACTAAAGACAAAAAAAGTTTTAAAAAACTAGGTGTTTTTTTGTGCTTAATAGTTGTCGTCAATATTTATTCAAAATATTAGTAAAAAAAAAGTTTACTTGACAGTTACCCAAATTACCAAATTAAATTTAAAAACTTTGAACTGTTCGATTAGAACAAAAACAATTAATAATGAAAATTTATTAAGCTATAAAAAGTAATGAAATCAAGTAGTTTTAAGTAACTTAATTACCTACTCTAATATTTTTCAATAAACCTGTTATTTTTAAAATTTAAGAATTATAGTCAAAAATTAATTTTAGCAAAAGTTAAATTTTTATTTAGGTGATCTAATATAAAAAGTTTTATTTTATAGTATGAAAAATTTAGTAATATAAGTTGTTTAGACAATTAGCAAAATAATTAACAAAATATATAATAAAAACTTTAAAACCTGAATTTTTAGCATAGGCCTATTGATCAAAAGAAAAACTTTTTAAATTATTATTTAGGGAACCACCGATGCCGTATTTGCTCTAAGAATGTTGATGGAAAAGTACAGGGAAGGTCAAAGAGAGCTACATTGTGTATTCGTGGACCTAGAGAAAGCTTACGACAGGGTTCCACAGGAAAAGCTGTGGTACTGTATGAGAAAATCCGGAATAGTGGAAAAGAATGTGCAACTAGTATAGAATATGTATGAGGGAAGCGAAACAGTAGTGAGGTGTGCAGTACTGCAGTAGGAACTACAGAAAGTTTCAAGGTTAAGGTTGGACTGCACCAGGGATCAGCGTTAAGTCCATTCCTGTTGGCAGTGATAATGGACAGGCTAACGGATGAAGTAAGGAGAGAACCACCATGGACGATGCTGTTTGCTGATGATATTATGATTTGCGAAGAGACCAGGGAAGAAGTGGAGCGGAGATTAGAATCCTGAAAGTATGCATTAAAAAGAAGAGGGATGAAAGTAAGTAGGTCAAAGACCGAATATCTTTGCATAAAATAGAGGAAATGATGACGAAACAGTAAAAATGGAGGATACAAAAGTGCCAAGAGTAAAGGAATTTAAGTATTTGAGATCAACGGTGCAAGAAAGTGTTGGTTGTGAGAGGGAGGTAAAGAAGAGAGTACAGGCAGGATGGAACGGATGGAGAAGAGTATCGGGAGTAATCTGCGACAGGAGGTTACTAGCTGGAGTAAAAGGAAAAGTGTACAGTTCAGTGGTAAGACCAGCAATGGTGTATGGACTTGAGACGGTGGTAGTCACAAAGAAACAAGTAGAAGAGATGGAAGTTGCAGAGATGAAAATGTTGAGGTTTACTATGGGAGTGACGAGAAAAGACAAGATTAAAAATGAGCACATCAGGAGTACCGTTAAGGTAGAACGGTTAGGAATGAAGATGAGGTAGAGCAGGCTGAGGTGGTATGGACATTAGGGTGGAGTGAAAATAATTTTTTTTTTGAAATTGAAAAAAGTGTAGTTCTAAAAACCTGCCAAACAGGTAAAATCTACGAAAAAAATTGGTTTTGGCGAGTTGCTACCTTTGGGGGGCTAGCAACCCCCCAAAATGTGTTTTGAGGGGTAAAATTTCCTAAAAATGTCGTAACTCAGTAACCGCTTATCGTAGAGGCATAATTTATGGCTCAAAATTTGCAGAATCATCATGTTTCTATATGTGCTAAGAGAAAGTTTTTGTCTATTTCCACTAGAAAAAAAGTTATGATAGAAAAACTGTTTAATAAGTTTGTTTGAAATGTGTGGATGCTGTGGTTCCTTCAACGTCAGCTGACATACAGTTTTTGAGGCGCTCTCGACCCTTACAACCTCATCCAGAACCACCAACATGTTCTTCCGTTACATCAGTGCCTGAGTCAGCTTTGGATTATCTGTCAGATTCTAGTTCAACCAACACAGACCAAACGCAATCTTCTGCTGCTTCTGAATTTGTTTCTCAATCAATGCCATATGAAAATCAGAATCAAATGATTTGGTCAAACCTTGCAAGGGTGAGTGAGCGTTTTCAGATATCCGACAGAGCTGCTGCTGCGATCGCTAATAGTGTGATGCAAGATTTGGGTCTAATTACTGATGATGACAAGACATACGTTATTGATCGTAGCAAGCTTCGAAGAGAGCGAGAACGATGCCGTGCTGAAATTAGAAAAAAGGAGCAAGAAAATTTCAAGTTAGTGAATGCCATATACTTTGATGGGCGCAAAGATGCAACACAGGTCACCATGCAAGGGCCAAATGACAAGTTTTACAGGTCTGTACAACTTGAAGATTACTATACAATGGTTGGGCAGCCTGGTGAATACTATCTTTCTCATTTTTCCACAGAGGATGGCAAAGGAAGAACCATAGCACAAAAGATCTTCAACACCACTGCCAACACCGAATTACATGACAAGCTTACAGTAGTTGGCACTGATGGAACTGCAGCAATGACAGGCAAGTTCAATGGTTGCATTCGTAAGTTGGAAGAACTATTGAACAAGCCACTACAATGGGTAATTTGCCTACTACATACCAATGAACTACCCTTGCGCCATGTCTTTACTATGCTTGATGGAACCACCAATAGTCCTGACACATTTGCAGAACCAATTGGGAAGTGTTTAACTGGAGATGTTTTAAGTTGGCCGGTTGCTGCTAATTTTAAGTCAATTTCAAACCCTCAGTTTGTACAGTTGCCAGAATCAGTTGTTAATGATCTGAGTACTGATCAACACTATGCTTACAAGATATGTTCAGCAATAATCATGGGAGTTGTCGACAGCGACTTGCAATATTTAAAAGTAGGTCCCATTGTGCATTCACGCTGGCTAACTCTGGGCTGTCGAATCCTCAGATATTATGTTTCGGTGGATGAACCCTCCTCAAACTTGGAAACTCTGACGAAGTTTTGTCTTCAAGTTTACTTTCCGAGTTGGTTTGAAATTAAGTTAAATAGTCAACTAACTTGCGGATCTAGAAATTTTTTCAACTTGGTCCAACGAATTCTTCAGGTGTCTGACGAAGCTGTTCGGAAAACTGCTCTGAAATTTGTGCAACGAAATGCATTTTTCGCACACCAGGAAAATGTCTTGATCGCCATGTTGGGTGACAACGATGAGGATTGAGGAGATACGAATGCGAGGAGTGAACAAAGTGCTTTCGATTCGTGGAAACTTGCCATCAACGGTTTCATTTGATAATCATGACTTGGTTGACAGTCGCAGTGAAGAATATTCTTTGGAAGGAGCAAAATATTAGGATACCGCCTCAACTGTACGGCTGTTTGAACCGTCCACACTGGATCTAACAGTGAACTCGTACTACAAGATGGTGAATTTAACATCTTGCCATCAGCAGCCTCCGGTAATTGAACATTTAATTGATTTAGATATTGAACAATGCCGGATAAGACCACTGCAGCTCGACCACCCATGTCACAACCAATGTGTAGAGCGCCATGTCAAAATGGTAACAGAGGCCGCAGCACAAGTTGAAGGATTTGAGCGAAGAGATGGGTTGATTCGCCAGAAGATTAAATCTCGAAAACTTTTGAAAAAATTTGACACTAAAGTGCAATTCTGATGCGCTTCATTTTGCGTAGGGTATTTGGTGTACTCTAACTTGCTTTCTTATTTTTCTCTCACTCCTTAGGCAAAATAACCCAATATCAGCATCAACAGTTTGAAAGTAATGAGATGTAACAGATTTTCTTTAAATTACTGAAATACTAAACATTTTATGGGCAGTAAAGCTAGCACGTTCTGTACCTTATGAGTAGGCCTATTTAGGTACTTTGTCTGGTGACCAAAGTTATCCCAAATCATCTTGTTAATATTGTGATTGTCATAATTAGTCCTTATCAGTTAGACATATATCATTTCAAATGTTAGATCAAAGTTATTTCCATACAGCGCAATTTTCGAGTATTGAGCATAAAAACGGTTTATCGATTATAACTTTTTTTCTTGTGGAAATAGACAAAAACTTTTTTTTAGCACATATAGAAACATGATGATTTTGCAAATTTTGAGCCATAAATCATGCCTCTACGATAAGCGGTTACCGAGTTACGACATTTTTTGTCAATTTTACCCCCCAAAAACACATTTTGGGGGTTGCTAGCCCCCCAAAGGTAACAACTCGCCAAAATCAATTTTTTTTAAGTTTTAGCCTATTTGGCAGGATTTAAGAACTACACTTTTTTCAAATTTTTTTTCACTCCACCCTAATGGACATGTTATGAGGAGAGACCAAGAGTATGTAGGAAGAAAGGTGATGGAAATGGAGTTACCAGGAAAGAGAAGAGAGAGACCAAAGAGAAGATTTTTAGATGTAGTAAAAGAAGAGATGGGGGAAGTTGGTGCAAAGGAAACGGATGTTGAAGACAGAAAAGTTTGGAGAATGATGATACGCTGTGGCCACCCCTGACTGAAGCGAAAGGCCGAAAGGAAAAGATTTTTTTCAAATTTAAAGTGACTAGATTGATTACTCGAGAAGCCAATTTATAAATAAAGTAAGGTAGTTAAAAAATAATTAAAAAAAAATTTTGTGTATAGTTAATACATCAAGAGTGAAAAAGTTTTTTTTTTATTTAAAATGACATGGTAAGAAAATTGCCAATTCTATTAATTTTTCAATAAGTCAAAGAAGCCAATTATTTTTAAATAAATTATGGTCACTATACGAGGGCTGTTTGAAAAGTAACGGGACTGTGTAAATAATTATTTTATTTGAAATGCCACGTAAAAATTACAACTTGTCCCCTTCAAAGTAATCTCCTTGAGCTCGAATGCACTTTTCTAATCTCTGCTGCCATGCTTCTATGTACTTCTGGAAAGATTCCATTGGGATCGCTCGTAGTTCCTTCGTTACGGCTGTTATTATGGCTTTTGAGTCTTGAAAACGGGTTCCTTTAATGACTCCCTTGAGCTTAGGAAACAAGAAAAAATCACAGGAAGCCAGATCTGGTGAGTAGGGTGGTTGCTCCAGCACGGCAATGTTATTTTCTGCAAGAAATTGTCGTATGCTTAAGGCATTGTGAGCAGGAGCATTGTCATGAAGCAGCCATGACTTTGTCTCCCACAATTCTCTTCTTTTCTCCCTTACCGAACGCATCAAACGTCGCAAGATGTCTTTGTAAACATTCTGGTTAATGGTTTGGCCCTGTGGCAAGAATTCTAGATGAACAATTCCATGAACATCAAAGAAAACAATCAGCATCACCTTAATTTTGGACTTGAACAGCCTTGCTTTCTTGGGTCTTGGTGAGGATGCACTCTTCCATTCAAGGCTCTGCCGTTTGGTGAGTGAATCGTACTCGAAGATCCACGACTCATCACCGGTAACAACTCTACTCAGCAGATCTGGTGTAATTTCAAGTTGTTTCAGGATGTCTTGACACACTTGCAAACGATTTTCCTTTTGCCCATCATTCAGCAACCTTGGTACCATTTTCGCACAAACCTTCCTCATCCCCAGATCTTCTGTAATGATCCTCCACGATTCATGCTCAACTCATCTGCTATCATTCTAACAGTAAGGCGGCGGTCACTGCGCACTTTTTCTCTCACACACTCAACATTTTCGTTTGTTCTGCTTGTTATTGGCCTTCCACTCTTAGGATCATCTTCCACATCCTCTCTTCCCTCTCTGAACCTCTTGTGCCACTCAAAAATCCGAGTTGTTGACATCGTAGCATCTCCGTAAACTTCTTGGAGCAAATTGAATGTTTCAGTTGGAGTTTTTCCAAGTCGAACGAGAAACTTCAAGTTGATTCTTTGTTCAATGCTCATTATTTGTTAACAAAAGAAGAAAAAAAAGAAAAAAATATTTACTAAATAAATTATCCCAAAACGAACTACAGTAAAGCACCTTTCAAGAAAAGCCTGTAAAAAAGCATATGGTTGTCACAGAATGCTGAAACTACATTTTTACAACCACAAGACATTGCGCCATCTTAAAAAACAAAGCTTTTATCACTGTTGCAAGTGTTGTTTGTGCAAAGCATACAGTCCCGATACTTTTCAAACACACCTCGTAGTTAAAAAATAACTTAAAAAATTTTTTTGCGTTAATTAATAGATCAAAATTGAAAAAGTTTTTTTTATTCAAAATGACATGGGCAAGAAAATTGCCAATTTTACTAATTTTTGCAATAAGTCACATATATTGGTGTATTTTTCGTTTTAAAGCACAAAACAAAAATAAACTCAATTAGTCTTTTATGTTGCAGGTAAAACGATTTTGTCATTTTCGTTATGTTTATAAAATTATATCGTTTTGAAGATGAATCGTATTCTTTCTTGGAAAAATCGCTTAGGCTAGTTAATGCGGATTGCATATTACCAATTTGTAGGCGATTTTAATGCACGGGGCCAAAATAAGGTAACTCGTATAAAAGTAAACCTACAAAAGCGGTAGAGATTTTTTTCGGGAGCATTATTTCTTAAAATAACTTAAGGCCTAAAGATTTTTTAACTCTAGTCATTTGCACCGGCAATTAAGTGGATTAATTTAAGGACTGGAATCGAGTAAAAAATACACTGTAGGCTAGTCGGAATTGACTTGACATTTTAATAGCAATACTTTTTAAAAATTCTTAGAGGTAAGACATTGCAAGCAAAAAACATTCAAAGCAATAATTTTATCTTGTTTATAACAAATGTGATTTTGACTTGGGGCTACAATTACACCCAGTGGCAATGCGCCAAATGCACTGTGGCACATAAGAACGGTAACAGCAGCGTTAGTTGAGTCGAGTTGAGAAGTAGTGTCAACAAATACAATTTCTGAAGATTGCTTTAAATGTGTGTGAACTCTTCTCATAAATAGCGTGATTATGCCAAATACAAAAACATCTTTATCCAACGTTCTCCATTGAATATCTGCATCGTATGCTGCACGATAACGGTTAACCGCCTCCATAAGTGCCGCAGTTATAATGGTGCCATCTGTTGTGCAAGTAGCAGACGGATTGAAGTTTTGGGTTTATAGCTGTGTTCGCGAAATCGATTAGCCCATCTAGATGTAGAGTTCGAGTCTCGTGAAATCTACTTGCTTATGATGCAGACATTCCCTTGTCAAAGTAAGCAAAGAACTTTTCCTTGGTTTTCTCAGAAAACTTTAACGACACTAGATTAATAGCATCATTAAAGGAATGGTTGTGGTTATTCAAAATATGAATAATGCAGGGATGAATGGAAACCAATTTGTCATTTGCTTTACTTCCTCTTGTAACTAGCTTGATGGTGACATCCATCCGAGCTGGACAGCTTTTATTTTCATTTGGAGTTGCATTACGGCGTGACTCGTTGCGATGGCATTTATAGGAATGCCTAAACGAATACCGAACAGGATTTGGGTAAGTTCTTGTAACAAGCCAATTTGTCTTAGTAATTTCGCAATACCTTTCAAACCAATCCTTCCATTCATTTACATTTTTAATTGATGACTGCAAAACAAGGTTGTTGCTTTCATTTTTACGACTAACGTATCTTTTAATTCGCTTACATTCACAACTAAGCTCCTAATAAATAACTCTTAACAAATATAGCAATCATTGTTTCATATTTAGTGAAAAATAAAATTAAACATTGTTTTTGAAAACCATCGAACCAACTTATCCAGCACGGAAGTACACAGTTGTATGTAGAATTTGTCTAATTCGTCATCGTTTTATTCGTCAGTTCGCTCAATTTGTTATTTTTTCGTCGGTCTCGACAAAATTCCTATGTTTTATGTACATTTTAGTTCGTGAATTCGCTCAATTTGTCATCTCTTTCTTACTTGGGTTCTTCCTAATTTTTTCTTTTTTAACTTTCAAAATTATTTTCTAATTTGTTAGCTTTTTATAGTTTTCATTTTATAATTTAGCTTTTTATCATAGAAAATAATTTAAAAATAAAACCTAGGGTCTTCCGAGGACCCCTCTTAGGTAGTCAACAGAAAATAATATCCTAGATAGTTAAGGGTTAAGAATCTTTATCTGCTAATCAAATTTATACAAGAGGTACGAAGTACGACCAGACTTTCCATTAAGAAAACGCTGAAAGTCTTTGAAGTTTATTTATGATTTAAAAGGTATTAAATTAAATGGAGGAGTCTAGAGTGGAGGAATTAAAAAGTTTAATTTAAACAATTTAAAAGTTTTCTCAATTTTTATTCAAAGTAGCGCTTTCTGCAGCTTTCAAAATTGTTGCCACTAGCGAAGTTGCATAAAAAATTAGGAGTCAAAGATGGCATATCGCTATTAAAATTTTTGCAAATTCCTTGAGGTGACGAAATAATAAGAAAAAAAATAATCCCCTTGAGGTAAAGAATTAGGCAAATTCTACAGTAGCAACAAAAAAAATTACCAATTAAAAATTTGTTGTACCACGTAAACAAAAAGAAAACGACGCACTAATGTACAAGAAATGTGCCAGTCTTGCTTTGAAATAATATGTACAGTTTGTTAACTTCTAATCAGAAAACGTTGCTTGAAGAGTATGATATTTGGTAATAAGTAAATAAAACAAAAAACAGCTGTAGCAATAAAGCAATCATTGACAACAAAATCAAACAAAAGATGCAGTAACAGAACAAAACATTGGAAACCAGTAAAAGGTGTTTGAAACTTTGAGACTTGCTGTAACACAAAAAATAAAATCGGTGAGGTAAAAACATTATTAACATTGCACTAAATAGTTTTATCAATCCTAGCATTACTTTTTCGGTATCACTATTTTTCCTTCTGATTCTTAAGAAAGCGTTGAAGGTCAGACACAGTCACGCTGCCGACTTTTCGATAATAATCTTTATTATCACCTGCTTCAGCTGGTAAGGTTTTTGTAGTAAATTTAGATTTGCCAAAATAACGAGAGGTGTAGTGTTGTGATATTGTGCAATAGATGACGTAGTGTTTTCTTAAACGCTTCTAATCCTAATCAGCGCCTTCTGCTCGAACAATTATTGGACACGCGCATCTCCAAGCATAATTGTTACAAGTTAAATATGCGCCTTTATTTCGGTTGATCAGTCAGTTCAAAGCTATCAAGCTACTACAGCAAACGAACAAAAGCATTCTATTTTCGATACGGTTGTTTTTTGGCTAAGTACTTTTGTGAATTTTAATTATTGTTTTTTTAATAAACCTGTGTATTCGTGCAAAGATACAACAGGCAAAAGTGGCGACGAGGATTCAAGGAACTCAACTGCGTCAAGAAAGAAAAAAGAAAATTTGTTGAATTTGCATTAACAGCTTGAATTGTCAAAATGACTGAAATTTCTGAACTGATTTTGTTGTTAAATAAGCAACACCAAGAGCAAATGGCAGTTTTACGCGGCGAGCATCAACAGCAAATGGCAGTTTTACGCGACGAGCATCGCGAGCAGAACAAGCAACACCAAGAGCAAATGACAATGCTTCAAGAGCAGCTGAAAACGTTACAAAGCAGCTTGAACAACCCGCGAGAAAATGTTCCAACTAACTCTATTCCCGACAACAAGCAAGCACAAATTTTTCTTACCAACCAATCTAACTCCGTTTACAAAATGCTTAGCAACTTAGCGGCTCAGCAACAACCAGTCAAAAGCATACATGAGCTAACGATGAATGATATTCAGACGTTTATGGCAGAGCAGTTTGACCCAAAACGATTTGTTGTCAGAGAACGTTTCAAGTTTTGGTCTGACATGAAACGCAAACCTGGCGAAACTATTCCTGAACTGGCAAGCAGAATACGACAAGATGCAGCTACATGTGATTTTCAATCCATTAAAGATCCTTTAGATGAAGCCTTGCGAACTAAATTCATCTGTTCAGCAAAGTCCAAAACTTCCAAAACGCAAGAAAAGAAAACCGCCTGCTTCAGGTGTGGAAATTCTGGACATTTACGCAAAGCTTGTCCCCACATTAAAGCTATTTGCAGCTTCTGCAAGAAAACAAGTCATCTGCAATCTGTATGCATGTCTCGACTAAGAGATAATAAGCTTGTGAAACAACAGATGAAAATGGTGCACAAAATCCAATGTTCTGTTTCACCCATCTATCAAACGATTAGACTTAATGACCGCAGAATTAAGTTTGAAATTGATAGCGGAGCCAGTGACACATTTTGCTGTGAAGCGACGTGGCAAACGCTGGGTAAACCCATTCTACAACCTGTATCAGTTCAATATCAAGTTGCTGAAGGTAGCCCGCTACCCGTCGTGGGACAATTCCAATCAACTGCAAGTATTGATGGAAAATCACCTGACGTGACCTTTCCTGTAATTGTCACTAAGGTGCCCAATCTAAATTTACTAGGTCGTCTGGCGATGATGAAGTTGAAACTCACCAACTTAACTGATCACTTCAGAGAAAACCCAAGTTGTGCTGAATCTACTGCAACGATAGAGCACGTCACTACAACTGGTCCAGAAAACTCTTTACATGCGGCATGTATTCAATTATGTGGAGAGTTTCCTACTTTATTTGAATCTACATTGGGTTGTCTAAAAGATTTTTCACTGGACATACGGTTTAAACCTGAAGCTAAACCTATTTTCAAGAAGCCAAGACCTGTTCCGTTCTCAATCCTACAAGATTTAAACGAAGCATACGAAGCAGGAATTAAGAGAGGTGTATGGGAGCTTACAGATTTTAACTCGTACGGCACCCCTGTGGTTCCTATTCGAAAGTCTCCTTTGCCAGGTCAAGCAAAAGCAAGCATCCGAGTTTGTGGAGATTATTCGATGACTGTAAACTCGCAACTGGAAGACCATCGTCAACCAATCCCTCTCCCAGAAGATCTAATGCGCAAGCTAGGACGTGGTTACTGCTTTAGTAAGATTGATCTAGCTAAAGCATATAATCAAATCTGTCTTCAGCCAGAAGAAGCTGGCTCTCAGCACTCACAAAGGAGTTTTACTTCAGAAAAGACTTCCTTTCGGAATTAAATCCGCACCAGGGTATTTCCAAGAAATCATGGAACAGTTAACGCAAAATTTGCGAGGAGTTGCCGTGTATTTCGATGATATTTTGGTAAGTGGTGACAACGCAAAAGATCATTTGATGAACCTGCGAGCTTTGTTCAAAAGACTAGAAGAAAAAGGTCTTCGCTGCAACCGTGAGAAATGTGTTTTCGCCCAAGTTGATGTGCAATAGATGACGTAGTGTTTTCTTAAACGCTTCTAATCCTAATCAGCGCCTTCTGCTCGAACAATTATTGGACACGCGCATCTCCAAGCATAATTGTTACAAGTTAAATATGCGCCTTTATTTCGGTTGATCAGTCAGTTCAAAGCTATCAAGCTACTACAGCAAACGAACAAAAGCATTCTATTTTCGATACGGTTGTTTTTTGGTAAACCTGTGTATTCGTGCAAAGATACAACATGTAGATACCACGCTACCCTACGTATAAGTCGTATGAAAATTCAAATGAAATTCAAAACTTGTAATTTTTAGAAAACGTGGTTTGTGATCAAGCGTTACTGTTAAATGTTCTTTACAACTAAATGCCCGATTACGAAAAAATAAGAAAAATACGGCACAATAGCAGAAATATAGTTTTTGAAAAACGAGATAGCTTCAGTAAAACCGTAACCATCAAACATTGAATCATCTATTCAAATCATGATACTACAAAAGTCATTCCACTGATCATCCAGCCTCGCATTGTCAAATTGTTTGGGTAGCTTATTTACGTTATCATAATGAGATTGTTGAAACGGAAAAGCCGAAAAACCTGAATTAAAATTGTAAATGAGGCAGCATTTCTTGAAACGAAGACGACAGCAGTTGTGGTGCTGCACTACTAGAAACAATCAGGCAATAAAACAGTAAATCATAAGAATAATAGTATTATGAACTTTAAGAAATCAACGTTTACTTTGTACAGTTTCATGTTCTTATGTAATTGCTTATAAACCAAACAGGACAGTAACATCCTTTCACTTAACATAAAGTACTGAAGAATAGATATAAACTATTAAGGAAAAAGTACGAATAGCGCTTCAATGAGATAAATTCTCTTCTATTCATACCAAAGATCATGATATTCCACACTAACCAAAAAGCATAATAGCCAAACAATTTATAAATATTGCTATCCAAACAAAAAATGCATACAGGGAATAAAGTGACAATGAAGAACTTTTTGTTTGTTGAAGCGAAAGCAAAATGAATAAAAGAGCATCGCCAAAAGTGAATGGTACAAAAAATAATCATTGAAACACGTAAAAAAATTATACTTCAAATTACTCAGAAGTTATTTTTTAGAAAATAATGAATTTTTATATAATGACAGTTTTTAAAAAAATTGTAGACTTTACTCAAAATAGCTTACTCGAATTTACTCAAAATAGCTTTCACTTGATATTGACTAATTGCAGCTACCTAAAAAGAAACCAAATTTAGCCTCCTAAAAAAGCCATTAATGCTTGTAATTGTCAAAAAGACTGACTAAAAGCAGAAAAAAATCTATTTATTGCAGTCAAATGTATTTTTGTGTTGAAAAAGAATACAAGCTTAGTAAATTCTAAAGTCCTGGCTCACAACACGGCAATGAGATTTTTTTATAAATGCCAAAAAACATCAACTGAAAATATAGTATTTTATTTCTTCAAGGTCAAAGAAGTACTTATGTAGAGGAGGTAACTAAGGAAGCCATATGCAATGAGATTTTTAAGTTAATCATTTTTTTATAGCTTTTTTGTCTGCAGGTTCAAAAAAGTACTTGCTGCCTATTTTATTTTTCACATTAATTGATAATAGAAAGCTAAACATTGCTTTTTTTAAACAGCAACCAAGCCAGGTAATCAAAACAATATAATCTGGCTGAAAAGAATTTAAAAGCTATATTAAATAAACATTCTTAGAAATCTTACTAAGACAAATCAAATAATGCATAAAACTATCAATTTTACTAACGAGTTTTCCTACAAACATAATCAGTGCCTAAAAAATCTGATGTTGCCAAAATTATTTTGTTCTGGAGGGGGTAGGTTGGGCAACTGCCCCCATGCTGTTACACCCAACATTGTAAAATTGTTATGTTAAAAAAGTAACAGCCCTCTAATTGCATACCAATCTTTTTTCACCTGCTGTTCACCATTTTTTCCTTCCAATCTATTACCATTTGTTTTTATTTTTACATTATATGTTCATAGTAAAATTAAATTTTAACAATAAACCTATGACTCTATCTACAAAAGAAAATATGGTGACTTGCAATTGTATTAAATTAAACAAAATATGGCATAAATACTGTAAAAAAAAACCTTTTATTTAATGTCATACTAATATGAACCTACTTTTGCAGTCCCCATCACCATTGATGAGATTCAAAAATTTAAGAACAGGTTCCCTTTGGTGTGGAACACACTAACAATAGGTTCCTTCCTTTTACAGAGATAGAGAGGGCCAAGACTTCATTACATATGGGTTTGCCAAACATAGTGATATTCAAAGAATGAGTTTACATGAACACATGCAAACCCCTCAATCCCAGTACTGCCCATCACTAACTTTATTTGAAAAAAATTACTTGTGCTTTTTTTAAGCACATTAAGTTACTCAGATTGTGGTTTACTATTTTTACCTCACTTTTTAGCATCAGCATTATGCTATATATAAATCTATTTTCAACCATTAAATTATAACTCTATCAATAAAAAAACAACCATACAACAAACAGTCTATATTACCTAAAGAAAATGAAAGATCATATAAAATCTCTGTCAATTATAATTTTTTCTAAGTAATTATTATAGTGTTATTTTTATTTCATTTTGACTTCAAGGCAAAAATAAATGACAAAAAAATTTAAGATTAATAGTGCAAATTAATTCAAAATTCAAATTTAAAAAACTTTTTTATAATTTAGCTTTGGCAATTTTGGAATTTTTTTATTTTTTCTTCAAAGCCACAATAATAAACACAAACTAATAAAATAAGAAAGTATTTATTTAATTTTCTGATTAAGGTTAACTTAAGGTGTTTAAAAAATCAAATTAGATATGAAATCTGCCCATCATAAGCATAAAAAATAAGTTACAACTTGTATTTTAAGTTCCAACGTTTTTTTAAAGATAAAATTATAAAAATAAGAAAAAATATTGATGAAGAAAGAAAAGAACTAACCAAAGAAAACAAATGTGAGCCTTGTTCTTCATGTATGTATACTGGTGAACCTATGACAGTTTTTAAGACATTAGAAACTGATAATTTAAAGATACTTTTTAAACCTATAAATTATAAATTTTCAATACTAGACCCCATACCAACATGGTTGTTATTAGAATGTTTTAATGAACTAGCTCCTATAATACTTTCCATTATTAACAAATCCTTAAGTACTGGTATTTTTCCTTCAACATTAAAACAATCTGTTGTAAAACCAATTATTAAAAATTTTCATAGTGATCCTAATGAACTGCTTAATTATAGACCTATTTCTAATATCTTTTTCTTGTCAAAATTATTGGAAAAAGCAGTATTGGTGCAACTGAATAACTTCTTAGTGGACAATAAACTTTACTGTAACAGTCAATCAGGATATTGTCAATTTCATAGCTGTGAAACATTAAACATATGCATGTTTAATAATATCTTTAAAGAAATTGATAATGGAAAAAATTGTTTTGGTACTTTTGCTTGACATGTCAGCTGCATTCAATACAATTGATTATGAACTCCTGCTAAAAACTCTTAAAAATTCATATGGCATAGACAAACTTGTACTTAATTGGTTATCTTCATACTTAAATCATCGTTCCTTTTCGGTCAATATAAATGACAGTTTTTCAGACCCTGATTCTATGTTATATGGTGTTCCACAAGGATCCATACTTGGACCTAGATATTATTCATTTTATATACAAAACATCTACAACATATTGCTCATAATTTTAATTTAAATATTCAATTGTATGCTGATGATACTCAATTATATATTAGCTTTAATCCAGATGATCAATATTTGTGTACAATGTTATGTAACAAAGTTGCTGAATGCATTAATGAAATGAAAGAATGGTTTTCTACAAATTACCTAAAACTAAATGAAGACAAAACAAAATTTGTGTTATTTTCAAAACCATCTGTTTTCAAGAAATTTAAACTAAGCCAAAACTGTTTCACAATTGCAACGAAAAGAGGAGAAATAAAGCAAAATTATTGGACAAGCATTAGTGAAGTAAAAAGCCTAGGTATTCGACTTGACCCTCAACTAACAATGCATAAGCATATCATGTATGTCAAACAATATTGTATTAGACAACTTAAATCCTGGAAACATATTGCAAATTTTTTAAATGAAGATGTTAAATTACTCCTTGTAAAACAAAAATTATTTTCTAAAATTGATTATTGTAACTCGTTATTTGTTAATCTTCCAAAATCCTTACTGCGACATTTAGACTGTGTAATAAATAGTGCTTTACATTTTGTATATAATGTACATTAAAGTCAACACATCACACCATATTACATAAAAGCTCACATATTGCCTTTAAAATTTAGAATAGATTGCAAAATTTGCCTCACTGTGTTTAATTGTTTGAATGATATTGCTCCTCAATATTTACAAATGCTGTTATCGTAGAATGCACCACTGTCTCCAATAAATTGTAACATAAATGTCAATCCTAGAAAAACCAAAGATCCATATTTGTTAATAATTCCATCTGATTTTGGAAAAAAAAACAGATACCACAATAGATGTTTTAGTCAATATGCTCCCTGCTGTTGGAATAAACTTCCATATGATATTAGAAGTTGTAAATTAAAATCTGTTTTTAAAACTAAAAACTTTCTTTTTTGAACAACTTTTATTAGAATCATAAATAACCTATTGTATTTAAATAAGATAATATTTATTGAATGTTAGTACTACTGTAGCTTTAGTTTGTATATATTTACTTTTATGTTTTGTTTTCTTTCTTTTGTATATGTTTGTATATCTGGAGTTTTGATGTTTTGCATGTTTTCTTGTCTTTATTTGTATCTGCCAAACCTGAACTAGTATTTATTTTATCGACACTTATAATTCCACTACCGCTCTGATGCAACCACTTCTTTGAAATATTTGCCTGAGCGGGATAGAAAATTGTTTATTATTATTATTATTATAATTATTATTATTATAGTAGTTTACAGAAGTTTAACATCAAATAATAAGTAAATAATTTACTTTTTCATCAATAGCAAACATTTAAAAAAAATTTTAAATGTAAAAATATTTTGAAGTGTAGAAGAATGATTTTGCAAATGCAAAATAAATAATTAATTTTTTAAATGAAAAAAGCAAAAATGCTTATGTGAAATTTTTATATAAATTTTTAATAAGGCTCTTATCTACAGTATGTCTTACTAAGCACTGTTCAAAAAAATAAAAAAATTAAAAGATTCTGATAAATAACTATTGCTTTTGATTTGTATCTATTGCAAAAACTTACTCATAAATAACAAAAGCTTTTATTTAATGCATTTTTTCAATTTCTGGCTAGTTAACAAAAAAACTATGACATAATCAAAACCATATAACCATGTCTTGAGACCAACTCAAATCAGATTTGAAATTTAGACCTCAAAACTATTAAAAATATAACGAAAATGTAAAATCCAATTTTTCCTTACATTTTATTGAAGCTTTATTGAAAATTATAACTACAACATAAAAACATTTTCTTTAATGAAAACACATTTTTCAAATGAAAATAAAAAAACTTTGTTGAAAAATTACAATAATCTGCAAAAAAACTTCTATTAAAACTTTTGATGCAATTCTAACATGCATTGATAAAAATCCAAACACATTACAACATAAAACTAATGCAGAACTAAAAAAAATTGAAGATTGGATGAAAACAAATAAATTGACAATAAATTACAAAAAAACAAATTACATGATAATTACAAAACGAAAAATAAACAAATCCTTGCTTAAAATCAAAATTGGCCAAAATGAAATTATCCAAAAAGATAGTGTTAAATACTTGGGCATAATAATTGATAACAAAATGAATTGGACACAGCATATCAACTATCTAAATGCCAAACTTTGTAAAGGTTCATGGGTGATCTCAAAGCTAAAGAAATATGTTAATATTAATACATTAAAAATCATTTATTATAGTTTGATATATTCCCATCTAAAATACTGTGTAACTAGTTGGGGAAAAGCTGCTAAAACTATTATTCAACCTATTATAAATACACAAAAACGCGTTATTAGGATAATGACAGGGAGTAATTGCCAAACTAATTCAAGTCCCCTATTTACACAACTACAAATTCTAAAACTATGTGACATATACAAATTACAGATGGCCATCACAATTCATAACCTTAAAAACAATATATGGCAAATTAACAACACAAATTATCAACTTTCAAATTTAAACACAATACATAAATATAACACTAGAATCTCGAAAAATTCCAATTACTATGTTCACTCGATTGGGACAAATTTAGGAAAATCTTCAATCATGTTTGCAGGGCCACAAGTGTGGCAAGATGTTCCAAATGCAATTAAGAACTATCCAAAACATACATTTAAAAAAGCATATAAAAAATTTTTACTTCAGTCTTATAAATAAAAAAAAAAAGAGTAAGAAAAAAGGAGTACAAGCATGTTTGGATTCAGTTATACTTGACTATTGCTTTTAAAAATAAAAATAAAAAAAATCTAACTGTTAGTTGTTAATTATGTGTTGTTGACCGTACATACTGTTGTTTTTTCTGTGTAATTTTTTTTGTTCTGCTTTTTTTTTTTTTGTTTTTTTTTGTTTTTTTTTTGTTTTTGTTTTTGTTTTTTAATTTTTGTTTTGCATACTCATTGTTAATTTTTTTTATTTTTTTATCTGCAAATTCTTGTTCATCTGAACTTAATAATCTTTTAGTGAAATCTTAAATCGTTTCTAGTAATAACTCTTTTCTTTTTAACTTTTTTATGGGGTGGCAGCTGACTTAGATGACCTGATGGTCTTTCGCTGTCTCCGCGTCAAGTGACTGGATGCTTAATTACTAAGCTATTTCTTAAAAAAGTGCTCTACAAAGGATCTTGTCATTCATATAAATTCATTTGTATTTCATTTTTAATTTTTGAGTGATGTACCAGTATTACTTGATAAATAATAAACTGAACTGAACTGAACTGAACTGAACTTTTAATTAGATTAAAATTAATTTACTGCAGCGCAATTTGTTTTTAAATTTATTTTAAAAAAATTTCTATTAAAAAATAATTTACTGTAGTCTATTGCAAAGCAGACACTGCTCTAAAGGCCCGTTTCCACTACAAGCGTGGAAAAGAGCATTCTTTCTTTGTTTTATTGATTTTTTTTTTGCGCTCGCTTCAATTTTAACCGCTCGCTTCAATCGAAGATCAATAAAAGAAACAAAGAATGCTCTTTTCCACGCTCGTAGTGGAGGCCCGTTTCCACTACGAGCGTGGAAAAAAGCATTCTTTGTTTGTTTTATTAATTTTTTTTGCGCTCGCTTCAATTTTAACCGCTCGCTTCAATCGAAGATCAATAAAAGAGACAAAGAATGCTCTTTTCCACGCTCGTAGTGGAAACGGGCCTTTATGGAGCAGTTTTGAAAAACGCTTTCCTCTTTAAGAGCAATTGAAAATAAATTCTTGTCTTTGATTGGTCAAAAACAACCCTGTGCATTGAAATCGCTTACAAATAGGTAATATGCACCTGGGTTGCGCTTTTCAATCCGAAGACGCACCAAAAGCCGTGGCTTGTACCATTTTGCAGAGCCATGCATTTAGTCATACTGATCCTGGGCCCAATTCCAAACGCGCTCTCTCAGAGGGACTAAAGCTAACGAGACCCAGCATCGACGTAGGCGTGTCTTTAGAAGCGTGGAATGTATTTACTCGCCGCTGGCAAGTGTTTATGCAAGGATCAGGCATTAACAAAGCTTCAGCCACTGTGCAACTCTTTCAGTGTGCTAGTCAGAGCTTAGGAGATAGTTTGTTAAAATCAGATGCGGAGATTGTCTCTAAGCCCTTGCACGAGTTACTATCCGCCATGCGTCGACTCGCCGTTATCCCAGTAGCTATGTCTTAGTATCTTACTATCAGATCTCATGCAAATGCGCCAACTGAGAGACAAACCCTTTCGCGCATTTGCAGCGAGAGTGCGCGACAAAACAGACAGATGTGCGTTTACAGTTGATTGTACTTATGGCTTAAAAGTTAATTATACTGACCACATGATTCGTGATACCCTGCTAAATGGCATTGCTGATGATGAGATTCGCCGAGCAATTCTTGGGAGCGCAGATGTGCTTACACGCGCCGTCAACGAGATCGTTGCTCTAGTAGAAAACAAGGAGATGGCTCGCAACGCTGTTCCCCCGACCGAGGTCACATCTGTGTCAGCCGTTCAGCGCCTACGTGACGCAGACCACAGAGCACGTCGTAATGCAATTTCAGGCAGGGAATCCAACAATTTACCTGCTCGGTCAAAACAATCGCGTTGTGTTACCAGCAAGTTTATCAGCTCTTCAAAAAAGGGTCTAGTGGTTGGAATGCCAAACCTTATACCTTGTGTATTGAATGCTATCGCACACAGCGTTTCACTACGCGAATTCGACCGTTATCTTACCACCTTCATTACGCCATTTGGACGATGGCGATATACAAGGGCGCCACAAGGTTTTTTCTCTTCGGGAGATGGCTACAATCGTCATTTCGCCGCTGTTTTGTCTAATTTTATGCGAAAGGATCGATGCGTAGATGACACCGTGTTTTTTAACGAGAACGTAGAGGAACATTGGGGCGCACCATCCAATTCTTTACTCTAGTGGGCCGCTCCGGTATCGTTCTCAACCCCAGCAAATTTCAATTCCCTCAGCGGTCAGTTGACTTTGCAGGATTTCGCATTTCCGTATCATGTGTAGAATCCCTGTGCAAATATTTGAACGCTATTCAACAGTTTCCTACACCTAAGAACACAAAGGACATAAGAAGCTGGTTTGGTCTACTCAATCAAGTGAACAACTACGCCAAAATTTGAGATTTGATGGCTCAATACAAGCCGTTTCTCAGTCCGAAATGTAAGTTCGAGTGAAATGACAATCTTGATACAGCATTTTCGAAAGATGCTATCATTGACGCTATACGTCACGGTGTTGAAAATTTTAATCCTACTCGACGTACTTGCCTACGGCCGGACTGGTCAAACTGGGGCATCGGATACTTTCTGCTTCAAAAACACTTCGGTGCATGCCCGTCCACCCTCCCTGATTGCTGTTGAAGGAGAAGCCCTAGCTGTGGCTTGAAGACTTGAGCAGACAAATACTTTACGTAGGGCTGCGATAATTTAGTAGTTGTTACCGACCACATGCCGATAACGAAAATTTTCGGTGATCGAACTCTAGATGAAATCAGCAAAACTTGGCTCTTCCGATTGAAGCAGCACACTCTAATGTGGCGTTTTGATATTGCCGTGGTCGACAAATACTGCTGCGGACGCTGCATCGCGACACCCCGCCACATCTGAATTTTTTGCTACCATTTCGGGTGCCGAGCATGCTTCTCTAGATTTTCTCGAAGATGCCCTTCTTGTTTCAGTTTGGAAAAATACGCGTGATGAGTTGACTTTAAACTAAGATGAAATTGCTTGGTATACTGCCAGTGACGCTGCACTCAATGATTTACCTTCTGCCATACAATAAAACTTTGATGTTAACTTTCCGCCAAAGGAAGGTATTCGTCAATACCTTTCATATTGCGACGGATTTTTATGTATCTGTCGGTGCTATTTTATACAATGATCGTGTTGTTATTCCGCCGCAATTCTGCTATCAAGTATTATGCGCATTACATGCCGCCCATCAAAGGGTGTCGGCCATGAAACAGCGTGCGCGCGCAACAGTTTTCTGGCCGGGGATGACCCAAGATATTTGTAGTATTCGCGATTCTTGTGCTTGTTGTAACCAAAATGCGCCGTCGCAAGTTGCAACCCCCCGTTGCCCTCCCACCTGCCCATTCGAAAAACCCACACCCATTCGAAAAACCCAAGCCATTACGCCCTTCGAAAAAATTTTTGTGGATCATTTTGATTATGCGGACGGCACTTTTTGATCGTTGGAGTAAGATTGACCGATTGGTCAGATGTGTTTGGTACACCTGCTGGGTCCACCATCACTCGCGCAAACGCACTTTTCCGCCTTCTTCAATCATACTTTGCCACTTTTGGAGTGCCAGAAGAAATTTCCTCAGATGGTGGTCCAGAGTTTACTGCCTTTGTCACACAGGATTTATGCGCAAGTGGGACATCAAACACCGCGTTTCTTCAGCCTACTTTCCCCAATCCAACGGCCGCGCGGAGATTGCAGTCAAATAAGCCGCTTAAGACTTTTCATGTCCAATATTAGCCCTAATGGGGATTTGAACAATGATTCATTTCTGCGCGCCCTGTTGCAACTATGTAATACCCCAGTTCCTGACTGCGATCTATCCCCAGCTAAAATTGTCTTTGGCCACCCTTTTCGAAACGCTTTCTCGTATGTTAATCGACTCGCCACTTTTTCTAATCGCTTTATTCGTCGTACTTGAGGCGAAGCATGGCGGGTTAAAGAAGATGCCCTTAGAGTTCGAGCCAAGCGGACCAATGACGCATTGAGCGCACGTATACGTCCGTTGCGTGCGCTGCAGTGTGGTGATCGCGTGTTCATTCAAAATCAAGGAGGCAGACCCCACGTAAATGGGGCAAAATTGGCACTGTGGTCGAAGCATTTGACTTCGACCAATATAATATTAAAGTGGGAGGATCCGGTCGTATAACCAGGCGCAATCCTTGCCTTGCTCCAGGTGTTACAATTCCTTTGTTTAATGCCTGATGTTGCCGAATTCCCGCAAACCTCTTCACCACCAACAGTGCCCCCGACACGAAACGAAATTGCAACATCCACCCTCGACGTCCACCCACGCTGTTGATGAAACTACATCTGAGGCTAAAGATCACGGGCAACCAGACATCCATCATAACGTACCTACGCCAACACACCCTACATTTTTACTGGATACTAACTCGCAGGAGAGCGACCCTGACACTCACAAAAACAACAAATCAATGCTTCCTAGACGGTCCTCCCGCCTGCGACTACCTGCTGTCAAATAGGATCCGACCTCTGGTCATTGGGTGATCAAGGTGATCAACTACATAACCATGCTTAGCTGTAGGAGTACGAACTTGGGGGGATGTAGAAATGTGATTGTTTAGTTCGTACTATTACGTCATAATATATCGTTTGCCTGTACAACTATTTTCTGCTTCAGTTTTAGTTCAGTAGCGTGTTGAGTTTTAAGTCGTTTTTGTTACTTAGTCTTTTGTGTTGCAAGTAAAACGATTTCGTCATTTTCGTTAGTTTATAAAATTATATTGTTTCGAAAATGAGTCGTATTCTTTCAAAATGCTGCAGTGTAGATTGCAAAGATCAGGACTATGACTGTAATGATTATTAATAGTTCACCAGATAGGCTTTTACAATATCCTACACTCTTTTAACCTTAATAATGCTTCTCGCCACACTTTCATAACCAAAATCTTTTGGGCAAAATAATCAAACAACCAAAAGTATTCCAACTGGTCGATTACTGACTACTGATTAACACAAACAGGAAGATATTGACGTAGAAATAGGCGCACCACGTGGTATAGATATAGATAGACAATGAGAAATTTCATGTCTTTTATTACATCACAGTGAATGTTTCATTAAACATGAATGAAGTGGATACTCTTGGATTGGTGAGATCTGCGTGATGGTGCAGCTCCTTTTGTTTTTGCTTCGCATCGACAAAGTATACAGTAGGTGAGCAGAAACCGCATCATACACCTCACAGGTAAATGTTTAACTGGGTCGGTAATATAAATTTAGATACAGTTTGGCAAAGAAGTTCGCACGCCCAATTGAGAACCGTTGAATTAGATCAATTTAATTATCTGTCGATCGTGTTCGCCTTTATTTCATTTCTAAGACCTTTTTTTACGATGAATATACATTTTACTTTGATTGTTTCAGACGGAGCTTGCAAAATCAAATAATGTCTTTTAATAACATTGACGAAGCGCATAGATTAGGGGTCACCAACACGTAGATCCGCAGGCACTGTATTGTTGCCTATAATATTGCTATCGAAGAACACAGAAGTCGCCCGTAGGTCTGTTTTAAAACTAACACCATTTATTTGTTGACAAAAAATATTGAAAAAGAAAAACTGTGTAAATATGTTATATAGGAAAAGTGGATTAAGCTGGTAGCCCGTATACGACTCATTACCTATCAAGTAGCTCTCAGTTTAGAAAAAGTTGGTGACCCCCGTCATAAACAATGAACGCATGCGATACAAACTAAAAATTATCGTTTTTCTTTTATCTTTACTTCAATATTTTAGCATTGTTACAAAGTCGTTGATACAATTGTTGAAGCGGGATATTGTTGAATGCAATGCCAGTGCACCTACTTGTACATTCAGCAGTACAAAAAGCATTTGTTTATTTTGTTTTTAGTGAAACAATGTAAAAAACGGCTTAGTAGGCCAATGGTGTCACGTGATTTTGAATCCAAATTCTTCAAGCTGACTCTGTAAGCTAAGTAACTGAATGCTAAAAAACCAATTGGTTTTGTTCATTAGACTAATTTCACTGCTTCAAAAAAATTAATTTTTTAGATCACAAGTTTTCGGTGAAGCACAGGATCCATACTAAAAAAAATTATGAAGCTATATGTGGCATAACATAACATTTATATCGGTTAATTTTTCTACTCTTTTATTAATTAAGCAATTTATTCACAAAAAGCTTGAAAAAAGCCTTCAGTTAATGATTGAGAACCTTTCTTCTATAAGTTGTGGAATGTTTTAAATGTATAATTATTGTTGTAGATATGAAGAAGTGACAGCAACATCTGAGCTACAAAATTGTGTGTAAAAATTAAGTAGTTTTGTTTACATTACAACATTGCAGTATAAACAACTAGCATTCATTCATTCAAAAAACAACTTCGCCATCCGCATGGTCTTCAGGATTTGCTGGCAGCGTGGTCGAGTGGTTAAAGCGCCGGGCTCGTGACCAACACGGTCTCGGTTCAAAACCCACTCGCGCCATTCTGTTGTGTCCTTGGGTAAGACACTTCAAGGCACATTCCCCTGCTTGGTGGTCTTGGCAAGCAGTTCTAAATTACAATCATATCTCTATTGAATTATAAGCGGACAGCAAAATCTTGGTATCTTCGGAAGCAGGTCGGGGTAATTGCGTACCCTATGTATTAGCGCCTCCGTCGCTTTCCTGCGAGTCAGGAAGATAAACATAGAAATAAAATAAAAATAAAAAATCCGTTGAATCAAATATTTGATTTGCTAAAAAAATGTGGAGTTACTTTAAAAATACATTTTACCATTATAAAAACCATTTTACCCCAGAAAAGAAGTTTTTAATTTTAACCCAGAAAAGAACCGGACTGGTGACAACGCTTTTGTCGACGTTTTCTTTATAAAGAAAGAAAATGAGAAAAAAAAGCTTTCGTTCAAGGTAATATATGTCGTTGGTTAAATCAATACAACAAAGTCAGATATAAAAAAATCAGATTTGGATTCACATTGTTGCACTGTTACATTGTTTCTTTTTGTAGGCTTTGAAAAACTGTTTTTAGATTAACATTATTTAAAAAATATAGGGTTAGTGTACAGAATTAAATACAGCTAAATATCTTTAACAAAGTTTTTAAAAAAATCCCTTTTACTAGCAATTATATAATCAATTATTTTAATTAAAAACATTTACTCGGTTTGAATTACAGCTGTTTTTCCACAGATTTAACAACCCTCAATTAAACTTTTTAAATATTACATTTAAACCAAGCATAAATTGGTCAAAAGTAATTTTTCCCCATATGCTTAAATAAACAGTAGGCCTACAATATTAATAATTTTAATACTTTTTCTTGTTGGAATCGTTTCGTTACCACTTTATTCAGTGAGAATAGGCTGTCGAGTAACACGTATTTTGTCGAATCAGAGCAACATTTAAAAATCTTTGAACAAGTGGGGACTCCCCCGTTATTGTCCTATTGGCTTTCGCGGGGAAAACCCCTTTATTATCTAAGTTAACATTACGAGGAATTAGGTGGATAAAGCCAAAATCATCTTCATAAACTTCTCACTTTTGTCAATACGTAAATGCACACGATTAGATTGATAACAAACACCAAAAAGAGATTTTACAACATAGGTGCGGGTATTAAGCTTATTAGTAATATTACCACTTCCTCTTACCTCTTTTGTTGGACTTTAAAAAATAACACACTGATGTACATGTAGAAGAGCTAAAGGTCGGGCTGGTCGATCACAATAACGGCACTCTAATCACTCAACAGCGCTGCCGTTAGGTTTCCAAAGTCGGCCGTGACATAAAATAAGTTGAAAACCACTGATCTATTGGCCTATATGAATGAAGTATAATTAAAATCAGAGTATCTGAACAGGAACCGGTTAAAATAAAGTTTCCCTTTAGGTTCAGGTTTGGTAAATTTAATTTTTACGGGTTCAGTTCTGGTTCGAGTTCAACAAATTTAATTTTTTTGGGTTCAGTTCCGGCTCAAGTACAAAGAATAATAATGGTTAATATGGTTTATGGATTCGGTGTACTCTCTGCTTGAACCACTAACTACCAAAATTTTCTGGCAACTCGTTTTCAAAATGCAAATACAGTAATTTAAACTCTTTTCCACGTGAAGATTCAAGTGATTGTGTAAACGCGCCTTAAGCTCTAACTTTGTATTACTTTTAGTAGGGGGGGCTTAATTTTGAAAATTGAAAATAAAGGCCTCAAAATTTTATGGGATGATAGTCAAAATTAAGAATAAAATTACTCTTTTCACTTGAAAAAAAACATATATACCCCCGCAAAATTTAGTCTACCGTTTTCTTCAAAGTATCATCAATATTTTACTGTACTGTAGTTGTCTTTAATAAAAAAACAACTTTGAAAAGGATTTTTACTTTATATGGAAGTGTGTTTACTATTTGCTATAGCTTTGATGCACCCAGAAACCGAACCAGGGGAGCAAGGCATTTTGTAACCCCAAAAATTGAAAATAAATAAATAAATAGCTTTAGAAGTGCTTAAATATAAAAAGCTTGTTCAGGGTCTTTTGTAATCTACTTGATGATGATTTTAAAAATTCTTTATTTGTCTACTATACTTACCTCCACCCAGGGGCACCAGAAGCTGGTGGTTAAGGGAATAATTGCCATGCCTTTCCAGATTGTTTTTGCAGAGCAATAGCCACTAGCTTTAGTAGATTTATTTTTCATTTTCAAAGTATATAATTTGAAGTAAATGCTTTAAATAAAATAAAATTGCTCTAAATTGAAATTTTTTGCTTTATATTTTGCACCCCATTGAAATTTTTAACACCCATTATATGGGGGTTTTTTTGAAAAAAAATTTTTTGGATCAAGTAAACTATACACCCAGATTAGTGAACAGGTAAAGAATACGCCTGGTTTCAAAAAATAGTGAGTTTAGGGTTAGAGTTAGCTAACCTGTGTATTTGCAATATAAAATACACATAATTTCAAAAAAAAAAACTCCAAAAACATGGTTGACAAATATTATTATGTTGCTAAATTATCCTATTTTAAGATAGTGGACAGGAACTTTCTCCACACCCTGTACACCTATAATTACATTATTTTATGCAAATTATTTCTTGAGTATCTTTCACTGTTGCCATTATTATCCTTACAGGCTTTGGGATTTCCCCAAAATTTAAAAGCTTAAGAAGTAAGCTGGGAAAATAGTAAACAAGAACTGCTTTGCATTGGTCTGAATTACTTTAAATCAAAGTTTAAACAACAAATTTAAGTGATAAAAATTTAATTCTTATTTTGCATTAAAATGAATTAATAAATTGCACTCTATTTAATTGCAAGCTATAGCTGGCACATCTCTATTCTTAAGCTTATATGATAAAAATTTGATGGCTATAATTATGACTTAGATTTTTTTCAAAATTTCGTGGGTTATTGTGAGTAGTGAAAATGAGTGTACCAGAATCTCTCTTGTCAAAAGATAAAATACTGCATGACTATTGGTATTCATCTTCAGAAAGTGAAGAAAGTGGGGATGAAATCATGGATTGTGAGTTTTATTTGAAATTTTTGTTTAAGAATATTTATTGTTTGCCTTTGAAGTAATATAGAAACTAGGTTCATAGTCCAGGGTTCTTGAAAAAACATTTAAATATTTGGTTGAGGAATATGTTCGTAGCGTTTTTGTATTTTCTTTTATTTTGCAATGATTTTTTACTACTTCACAAAATGTATATATTCATTTGATAGATCACTTTCTATTGTAAAAAACTGTGCTGATCATCTTTTTGAGTATTTTGAGATTTTATTATTTGTGAGGCTTACATAAGGAATATCCAGGGGATAAAAAGCAACATTTTCAATACCTGCTATTTTCTGCTTTTTATCAAGGTCAAAAGCTGCTGAAGCAGCCTGGGACATTTGCATGGTATACAAGGAAAGTGTCATAGGTGAATCTATGGCAAGAAAATAGTTTGCAAAGTTTAAAAATGGCAATTTTGACATTGACGACATGCTCCACAGCGGAAGACCTTTTGAATTTGACAAGGACCATCTCAAAGCACTTTTAAAGGAAGAAAGTCACCAAACAAGTCAAGAATTGGCTGAAAAAATGAACTGTGATCAAAAAATGATTCTCAATCATCTTCATTCAATGGGATTTGCCGAAAAATTGGGAGTCTGGGTGCCTCATGAGCTTAGTGAAAACAACAAAGAAAATCGCCTTCAAATTGCTTCTCAACATCTCGCTTGCCATCAAGCAACACGCAGTCACAAACAGTGCTTTTTGTACCAAATCATCATGGGAGATGAGAAATGGTGCCTATACGAGGTCTGTTCAAAAAGTATCCGACCTTTTTCCCTCTCGCCAATAAGGTATGAGCAAACTGCCTGTGCAAAGTGTGGCTGCACACACACACATTCACGCTTAATCGTGAAGCGTTTCAGGCCGATTCGTCATTCGTATCTCTCTGTGTAAAGCATTTAGTGCAGGCGTGTAGTACGTGTTCATCGGTTTTTTGATTTTCAGAAAATTTTATTTCAATGACAGAACGCATCGAACAGAGGTATTGCATCAAGTTTTGTCAAAAACTTGGTGATACTCAAGTTGAAACAATTCGAAAGATTCAACAAGCTTTTGAAAATGAGGCCTTAAGCCCAACTCAGATAAAGCAATGGTTTAAACGCTTTAAAGATGGCCGTGCATCAGTGGAAAGTGATCCTCGCTCAGGAAGGCCATCCACAAGCCGAAACGAGGAAGCGATGGATCAGGTTCGTGAAAAAGTGTTGGAGGATCGTCGTTTAACAGTACGAGAGATTGCTGCAGAAATGGGAATAAGCACAGGCTCAGTTCATTCAATCCTAACTGAGGATTTGAACCTGCGGAGAGTGTCGGCTAAATTTGTCCCCAAGCTGCTGACGGAGCAACAGAAGGAACTCCGGAAGGAAATTTTGGAGGACATGCTGGATGTTGCAAATCATGACCCAGAATTTATCAAGACAATCATCACTGGTGATGAGACCTGGGTTTATGGTTATGACCCAGAAACCAAGTTTCAATCATCACAATGGAAGCATCCGGAATCACCACGCCCAAAAAAAGCTCGGCAAGTCTGCAGCAATGTGAAAGTTATGCTGACCTGTTTTTTTGATTCCCGTGGCATCGTGCATCATGAATACGCACCAGAAGGTCAAACAATCAACAAAGAGTACTACCTGGAGATTCTACGTCGCCTTCGTGATGCTGTGCGAAGAAAGCGGCCAAACATGTGGGCAGCAAAGAATTTTCAGCTTCACCACGACAATGCTGGTCCAAGCTTTTCTAGCCAAAAACAGCATGCCACTTATTAGACAGGCTCCTTACTCTCCCGACTTAGCACCGTGTGATTTCTGGCTGTTCCCTAAGCTAAAAACAACTCTGAAAGGGAGGCGATTTCAGTCAAGAGAAGACATTATGAAAAAAGCGACGGAGGAGCTTCAGAGCATTCCGGGGGAGGAGTTTATGAAGTGTTTTGAGAAGTGGCAGAAGCGCTGGGATAAGTGTGTGAACCACCAAGGGGAATATTTTGAAGGAGATTGAATAAAACTTGCAAAATTTATTGTGTTGTGTGCTTTATACAAAAAAGTCGGATACTTTTTGAACAGACCTCGTATATATACAGGGTGTCAAGAAAGTTCCCGATCGATTTTTAAATTTAATGTAATTCAAAAACTTCAATGAATTATGATAAGTTCTGTACGTCATTTTTCCACTTAATCCTCCTTTTCAATGTTTCAGATACACTTTTCAAATTTTTTTGGCTAAAATAATAATAAAATGAGTAAAAGAGCTGCAATCATTCAACTTCATCATGCAGGACATTCAAATTCTAAAATTATGAAGTTGCTAAAAGCACCAAAATCGACTGTTCGCGATACAATCTTGCGCTTCCAAGAACTTGGAACCATGGAGGATTGGGATAGGAGTGGACGACCTCGATCCGCTCGCACTCCAGCAAAGATCAAGGCCTTCAGGGAGAGAATTCGGAGGATTTGGAGGAACCCCAAACGATCCTTGAGGAAAACGGCTAAAGACATGAATATCAGCCATGAGTCTGTCAGAACAATTGTTGAACAGGATCTCAAAATGTCCCCGTACAAAATCAGGACAAGACAACTCCTAACTGACCTCCAGAAGCGAAAAAGAAAGGAGAGGGCCAAACTTCTGCTGAACCGTCTGAAGGGAGGCACGGAGAAAGGCGAAATCATTTTTTCAGACGAAAAACTCTTCTCGGTGGAGGCGAAGTTCAACACCCAGAATGACAGGATTCTTGGAAAGTCGCCCAAGGACCTCCCTGATCATCTTCGATTCGTTTCATGCCGACAGAAACCCTTGTCTGTGATGGTATGGGGTGCGATCTCCAAATCTTGGAAATCTCCCCTTATTTTTGTTAAAGAGGGGGTCAAAGTGAATACAGATTCGTATGTCAATGATATTTTAACCCCTGCCCTCGCATCGATGAAGGAAAAGTTCAAAAATAAGTCCTTCACCTTCCAACAAGACGGCGCGCCTTCTCCCACATCAAAGAAGACGCAGAAGTGGTGCGAAGAGCACTTTCCTTCATTCTGGACCAAAGATTTGTGGCTACCATCTTCGCCCGATCTCAATCCTATGGATTTCTGTGTGTGGGGTATTCTGGAAAAAGAAGCCTGTTCTTCACCCCATAACAATCTGGAGGATCTTCGAGCTTCCCTGAAACGAGCATGGGAGAAAATTCCTCAAGATGCCCTTCGTGCTGCTTGTCAGAATTTCCGACAGAGGCTCCAACGTGTTATTGATACAGATGGGGGTCATTTTGAATAAACCAGATTTTTTTATGTTCATGGAGCTTTGTTCTATCACCACAGTAAACCTTTTGTTGATTTAACCTTCTGTCATTAGCCCTATATAATTTTGTTTAGGATCGGGAACTTTCTTGACACCCTGTATATATATAAATATGAAGCAAAGAAAGGAATGGGTGGCTCCTGGAGAATGCCAAAGCCGAGAGTTAAGCCTGACCTACATCCAAGGAAGACCATAATCTGAGTTTGGTGGGACTGGGAAAGCATGGTGCACTGTAAATGCTCGAAAGGAATGCCATGGTCAACAAGGAGCTTTACATAGCCCAGCTATATTGCGTGAATGAGGCTATTCAACTGAAAAGGCCCCATTGACAAGGCTAAACCATACTTCATCACAACAATGCCAGGCCTCATGTTACACAAATTGTCAAAGCTGCATTCTAAGAGCTCAAATGGGAGGTCCTTCAGCATCCGCCGTAATCTTCGGACCTTGCACCCACAGATTACTATCTTTTCCGCTCTTTATCAAACCATATGAGGGGAGTTGCCTTTGACAATGAAAAGGATCTTAAAAACTGGCTCAACAAATTCTTCGATACCAGACCTGGAGATTTTTGGTGGAACAGCATCGACAAATTGGTCAAGAGGTGGGAGGAGGTTGTAAACAGCAACAGAGAATACATAATTTATTAATTTATAGCCATAACTTTCCATTTTTGTTTAAATAAAAATCTTTGATAAAAACACTACAAACATATTCCTCAACCTAATAAAATCATAATTTTATAGTTTGTTGTTGTGGGTTTAAATTTGTGTTAACTTTTTAGCATTTTTATTATAAAAATGTGACTAAAACTATTTCTTTGACTTTTAATATTAAATTTAATTCTTCACATTAGCAGATTAATATTATTATTTATTAATACAATTTCTTTTCATTAACAGTCCAATATTAATTATCACAACTTACCAATTAACTTTATTTGGCCTTTTTATTTTGATATTGATATCCCTAATTTTATTCTCTAAAAGTTACCAATGTTTTTTAATGTGATGAATAAAGTTGCTGTACAAGAAAGTTTGAAAACACTGCTCTATATCAGTAGTTGCCAATCAGTGGTGCTTTTAAAAATTTTAAAAACCAAATAAAAATCAAAGTTGAAACAATTTTATCAGATGAAGGACTCAAATCAATTTGAAACCAACTACCCTTGAGTCATATGATCCGTAAATATACAGGGTGCGCCCAATAAATAACGTATTTTGTAAAAAATAAAAACAAAAAAAAATTTAAAAAAAAAGCATTGTATTTTGAAAAAAATTTTTTGATGGCTCACTATGTACACTCCACAACTTTTTTATTCTGTAAAGCTGCTGGCATTGTCAATGACAGCCTTAATCCAACCAAACGACTTCTCTCCATAACATCCTTGAAGATGTTACTGAAGGCAGTTTCAATCCAGTTGATCAATTAAATTTGCCTTTACTGTTGCAAACAGTCTCTTTGGCCTTTCAACTGTCTTTCAAATCAATAAATTCAATCAACTGGGTCTTTCAACTGCACCTCACACATAGTAGTCCATTGGATTCAAATCAGGAGAGTTCGTCCAATGATGTAAAGTCATAAAAATTTTTGACAAGCCACTTTTGACTTTTTCTTGATGTGTGGCATGGTGCCAAGTCCTGCTGCCACATGTGGGCATTCCGCAGCAATTGCTGCCATCCATAACAACCATATCTGTCTTGCAATGCAAGCATCAGAGTTGGCTCTCAGGCATTGTGAGAAGACATATGGTGGCATTACATTGCTCTCTGAGCTGACCACACCAAAGACTGTAATTAGTGCCAGAAACTTCGTCTGCATAACACAAGGGACTTCCTTAGGGGATTGTGGCAGCACATGGCACAGTCCTTATGTGTGACTTTGTAGTCTTAGTTGGAGACAACCAATTCATGCCGCACTCTCCACACAAAGCTCCTGTTGACATGTAATGATTTCAAAATGTCCATGTTCTTGAGTCTGGCATGGATGGCTATCAGCACCAAATTCCTTTTTCACAATTCTAGAAACTTAAAGTCAGAGAATTGCGCTATGATTTTGCAAATTAGTTGATTGTAGACGAAAGCTGTGATATGCCAAGTTGCAAATCTGAGCTTGATTTTTGTAGTGGAAAAAAGGCGTAAAACAATCGTTGCTATTTACCAGGTGCACCCTGTCTATTTGATATAGTTTTAAAAGCAAAAACCTTTTTTTAGTCTACATTTGATTCTTGAATGATTTTTACACATATAAAATTAGGTATTTTAAAATTGAAGACCTTTTTTTAGTCCTCACTTTCATTGCACAAATATATATTTGCAGTAGCTATTTTACTTTGCATTCAGTGGTCCACCTCATAACTAATTATACATTTTGTTCAAATAGTTCAAAAGGTTGGCAATTACTGCTATAGATCATATGCTGTGTTGGTCACTGAAATTTATCACAGACTTGTGTTGTCATTTGTCTTTTAATGTTGTTTGTTGTATGTAACAAGCAAAAATAAATTTCAAAGTCTTTTAAAAGATGCTACTGCTTTTTACTTTTAAAAGCTAATAGATTAGCATAGGTTATAATAAATTTGCTATATCATTATTTTTTATAGGGTTTTTTGATTCCATTGGTCATGATGACTCAGAATCAGGTAATTTATATTAATACAGTTTTTTTTTGCTAAGATTTATTGCACATCTTAGTAATTAAATAATGTGTAATTTTTTTAAAATTCTTTAGAATTGCTTTCACTTTGCTTCCTTGTTTTTTATTGTGTTGCCACCATATTATTCACCATATTCAATTTAAGTCATGGCAGGCAATAAGGTGTCAAGAGACAAAAAAATTTCTCTTTTCAACTCTTTAAAAAGTGTTTATCATTGAATATGTATTCAATTTAATTAATTGCATTTAAAGAGGGCTCAAAAGAAGAAAAAAAAAGTGTCTTGACAGCTTGCTATATTTATTTTAAGCTTAATTGAGTATAGCTTCAAAACAATGCAATACAGATACCAAGTAGAGCAATTCGAGAGAGTATAGTTACTTGATCCATAAACTTTTATTTGTCTTTTTTTGATTTGAGTGTGATTATTGTTAGAAAGTCTCCACTAGTTTTTAATTCAAGAGATGAAGTTGTTTATCAAAAAGTTCAAAAACACTTGTTGGTCATTTTTAACCTGGAGGTTATTTGGCTTTTTCTGCTGGTTAAAAGAGCTTTTCATAAAAATATATAAAATAAGATAATTAAGCAAAATAACATTCATATAATTATTATGGTATAATTTACTTGAAGTTATTGATCAATGTTTAATTTATCATTGCAATAATAGGGCCACCAGACCAAATCTTACTTTAAACAAATTTTTTAAGCAGTTATAAGCATTATAATTAGATATAAATAGTTAAGTACATCATTATGCAGAAGAGAACAGAAAAAAGAGGCCTTACCTGCAGGTAGGTATTATACAATAATATTAGTAATATATTATCTTAAAGTAAGCCGCTTAAAATATGAGAAGCACCAGACTCAAGTTTTGCTCTTGTTAGAGCTAAATCCTCATTATTCTTCAAGCAAATCTAAATCCTCATTATTCTTCAACTATAAAATATTATCATATAATTTGTGATTGACCTTTTATGATATCATTATTTCTGCTTCTACATATTAGCTTTATAGATAAAACTATTGTCATCATGGGTATTTAACCTTCTGACTTGCAGGATAATGTTAAAAGTGTTAAACTTAAGGTAACCATTAATTGATTACTCTGACCTGCTTTTAATGATGCTTGATATTGTTGTTTGGTCAAAAAATTTTTTTGTTCTTGTAGTCTTTATTTTAGTGATATGACTAAAATTTGAGCTGCATGCTTTTGATGGCCAAGTAAAGGAAAATAAAAAGCATTTTTCTCAAAAACACCACAGAATGACAAAATTAAGAGTTGAACCCTTAATCTGAACCATGTCATTTACATTTGTTATCAATACAATGCACCTACCTATACAAAATGTAATCTAGTACATGAACGTTAGAGGTGTGGGTGAGTGGCTATAAAACCGTATTTGTAAAGTGCATGACCACAAACTTTGCTAACATGCTCAATAAAGATTACAAAATGATTCTAATACAAAAGATACCTTTAAAACTTTGTCAGAATACTGATCAGCCATGACTTCTTTGTAAGTCCATCTATTCAACTTGTGGTGTCTTTTCTTTGAGCCTAATTCTATGAGACTTTTCTGCACTGCTGGAAATGAAAGCAAGGCTTGAAATAAATAATAGTAGAGCTAGATCTGGTGTATTCTGGCAACAACAGCACCATATATTAACATGTTGACTGCCAACCGGTTTTTTGGTTTGGATGAGAAAATGTCTCACAACAAATTTCAAGTTTCTAAATCAAGTAGTTTTTGGTATATGAATGTTGAAAGTTAGACACAAAGTCGGCGGTTGAACGCCCCTGATCGAGCAAAAGTGGCCCTCCTGGCTTTATTTTTTGTTTGATTTCAAAGATGTTAATATCATTGGAAAGCTCTTTTCAGCAGCTTTCCAATGATATTCATATCTCAAATGTATGTGTATAAATAAAATAGTTATCTTTTGTCGTGACCTTGTGACCTTGACCTTGTATGACCCCAAAACCCCCACTCTAGACAAAAAAATTTTTCAATAGTTTTGTTCCTCACATAGAGGACTATCAGTGTGCCAAAAATCAAAGTGGGATCTCTATGAGTTTTTAAGATATTTGCATTTTATTGAACAAATGTGCCTAATGATGCAAATTTGTTGATATTTATGCAATAAATATTTTTCGCAACTTTGTCAATATTTTCAAATAAATCAGGTCAAGGTCACAAGGTCACGACAATAAATAACTTTTTTATTTATACACATATATTTGAGATATGAATATCATTAGAAAGCTGCTGAAAAGAGCTTTCCAATGATATTAACCTCTTTGAAGTCGAACAAAAATTAAGCCAGGAGGGCCACTTTTGCTTGATCAGGGGTGTTTAAGCAGTGATTTTGTGCCTAATTTTCAACCTTCATATATCAAAAACTATTTAAGTTAAAAACTTGAAATTTGGTGTGAGACATTTTCTCATCCAAACCTACAAATATGCCAAATTTCAACAGAATCGGAGATGGTCGGCAAAATAGGGGTGTGAGTTGACATGGAATGTCCCTAGTAAAGAATAAAAAAAAGTAATCACTTTAAAACTCTCTTTGATTTCTTCATTTTCGTCCCATTATTGATTTCTTCAATGCGTAATTATGTATTTATGTAACTACACGTAACTAGAGATGTTCATTTCAGAATAATAAATTTTTTTGAACCGGATCCCAATTATACGTTGAACGAAAATATAAAATTAGTGGAATGTTTGCCTTGTGCTGCATCGCATTTAACATGCTGACTATGATCACACCAAACCTGGAGGAAGAAATTGGCAAAAAAAAACAATATCTTTATAAAGATTGAATATAATTGCAGTTATTTAGGGTGACCATATTTTCAAAGAGGCAAACCTGGACGCTCGTTAATAGAAAAAGATTCGTCCCTAAAAACTAGTGTTCTCTAAAAGACAAAGGTATTTATTTTGAATCAGTGTCCGAATTCCTGAGTTTTGTTTCAAAATAGAAGTGTTCTCTAAAAAAAAAAGATTTTCTCTTTGGATGGGTCTTAAATTTCATGATTTTGTCTCTGAAGATTTGTGATCTCAGAAAAAAACAAGAAAAAAAGGGGCTGCACTTGAAGTCTGTCTTTGACTTCTATCAAGATTTCTACCAAAATTGGCAGGACAAAGCCCTAAAAAATTTCTGAAATCTTGAAAAAAATTCAAAATTATTCTAGAATACTCAAGTATTCTAAAATGAACATCCCTTCAGGTAACCCAACCCAAATTAAATTAATTCAACCTAATTTCACTCTAACAAAGTCAGTTTTAATCTTTTTTATCTCTATATTTATCCTTTTGACTTGCAGGCAATTACCCTGACCTGCTTAGGACAAGCAATTACCCCGACATTTTTCCACAGATGCCAAGATATTACTGTCCACTTGAAATTTTAATAGAGGTATGAATTTAATTTACAACTGCTTGCCAAGACCACGAACCAGGGGAAAGTGTCATAAAGTGTCTTTCCTAAGGACACAACAGAATGGCACGAGTGGGTTTTGAACCGAGACAATGTTGATCACAATCCCAGCGCTTTAACCACAATCTTAGACCTAGGTTTGCTTATCTTGGCCTGACCCACATTTTGAAGCAGTTAACTATATTTTTAAAATTTGCCATTAAAAGCTGTTAACACTGGAATCAAACCTAAGTGTAGCAATTGGTTTGTCTGTTGGAGCACATTTATTGTAGACACACTGGATAATATGACCATTGATTTAAAAAAAAGCTATTATCTGTACATTAGGTTTTCAAAAATTTGAAGTTTTGTATTGAATTTCTTGCTACTGCAATCAAATCAAATAAAATTCCATCCAAATTACTCCATTTCATTTGGTTAATAAAAAACCTGCTTGGCAAACTCAAACTCCACATTCTGCAGAGATAAGCGGAGTCACTTTTTTTGGATTAAACTCCAACTCCAATCCGACTCCAAGAATTTTTTCTAAACCATAATTCAACTCCATGTTTATAAAATTTCATATATACAAACAAAAAAACAAAATCTTGTAACAATAAGTTGGTCGTCGTCGTTTGAAGGGCATCCACTCCAGGTCAGACACAAACAGGACTGGGGCCGAGGGTTTATCCTTTTACTACCCCAGGCTGCTGCACTGCCTGGATCAGATGCTGGCAGTGATGTCATTAAGCCAGCATCGAGTTTCGTCATCCAAAACCGTCAGACCTCATGCTCCATGTGGTGCCCGATGTATAGGGCACGCTGTTAGTACATGGTCTGCGTTTTGATCAGAGGCGCCGCACTCGCAATTCGGTGAAGAAGCGAGACCCTATTTGTGCATGGACGAATGGAATCGCCCAACACCAGTCCGCAGGCGGTTGAGCTTAACCCAAGCTGCTCGGGGTAAGCCCATCTCAACAGGCCTGGCACCGGTCTCGGGCACAAAACCACGGAGCCTGGAAGCATTTTCACAGTACTCCGCGTTCCATTTGTGATTTGTCCATTCAGAGGCGCGGATGCCAAGTTTGGCAAGGTTGTCCAAGAGATTCCGCGCAACTGGCACAAACGGGCGTCTGGATCTTAGTCTCACTTGGCGAGTATCTGAGGACCCACTTAATAGACCATGCAAAATATGATCGGGGTCCAGAGATCCACGGTAAGCCAAGGAGAGTGTCGCTCCCATTCGGCGAAGCTCAGCTGGCTGGATGCCTGAGAGTACAGGTAGGTGGTCCGTTGGAGTGGGACGCAGGCATCCAGTGACTATGCACAAGGCGTCATTCAAGACACTGTCAATGAGGCGAGTATGAGCACTGTGACACCAGACTGGCGCACAGTACTCAGCTGTTGAGTAGACTAGAGACAAGGTGGCTGTGCGTAGTGTTTTAGCACCAGCACCCCATCCCGAGCCCACGAGTCGCCTCAGCAGTGTGACACGCGAAGATAGTATTTTGCGCAATGCCACGAAATGGTGACGAAACGTGAGCGATCTGTCCAGTTTTACCCCAAGGTAAGTAGGGGTTGGACAGAACGGTAAAAGTCTACTGTTGTTGTAAACCTTTAGCTCACGTTTGGCCTCTCGGTTATTTAAATGAAAGGCTGCCGTCACCGTCTTAATGTGACTGAGCTTCAACCTCCAAGTCTGGAGATACGCTGACAGTGTGGACATGTCTTGACTTAGAGTCCCCTCCAAGTCCTTCCAGTTTCCAGAAGAATGCAGCAATGCTAGATCATCAGCATAAGCAAACTTTCTGGAAATCATGGAAGGAAGATCGTACGTATAGATGTTAAATAGGAGGGGAGCCAAGACCAATCCCTGAGGAACGCCGTTTTTAAGACGGCATAGCCTGCTTTGCTTGCTGTCACCGGTGGTAAGGGTGAAACTTCGATTTCGGACAAGCTCCATGATCATTTTGACCATGTGCTTATCTGTAAGTAGTCTCAGCAGCTTGCAGGTACGGCCACGGTGCCAGACAGTGTCATAAGCAGCTGTCAGATCGATAAATACGGCACCGGCCTTCTTTTTAGCCTCGAAAGAATCCTCGATGTTCTGGGTTAGCAGAACAACTTGATCTACGGTTGACTTCCCGCGTCGGAAACCAGCCTGCTCTTTAGGGAGCAGTGGGTCGATTAATGGTTCAACGCGGGCGTAGATAAGCCTCTCGAGGATCTTGTAGGGGACACAGAGCAGAGATATCGGTCGATAACTCTTTGGGTCCCCCACGGGCTTTCCGGGTTTTGGGATCGCGACCACAAGCGCTCTTCTCCAGATCTTGGGAATTTTGAGTCGGCGCAAACAGGAAGAAAGGAAGCCACGTAACCAGGACTTCAAAGCAGGTCCGGCATGGAGTATAAGCTCTGGGCAGATGGAATCAGGTCCCGGAGCTTTACCTGGTTTTACATGTTGAAGGGCAGCAGCAAATTCTCTCTGTGAAAAACTGTCAGAGATATTTACTGCGTCTGGTGTTGTGGCCCTCCAAAGGTCAGACACTTCTTGAAAGACAAGTCGGGATGACTTGCGGTCAACAGCCTCGTATTTCCCATTTCTAACCAGCTGAGATGCAATAGCATCGGCTGAAACAGGACAGTGACGAGGAGAGTGTCGTGACCTACCAGTAAAGTTGTTCAAAATACTCCACGCTTTTCGACTAGAGTGTGAGAAGTCAATGCTCCGAACTGCTTCGGATTATCAATCCCTCCGGTTTCTATCAAGCTTGGCAAGCAGAGCTGTAGCAGCCAAACTTGAGTCGTCTCCCTGAGGAGACTGCAGAAAGGTTTTATAGAGGGATTCACACTCTGCATCCCAACACGGAATATAGTTATTTCGATACCCGCGTGGGATAGTCTTTTTGGCTGCTTTCTTAATGGTGTTACAGAAGTCCTGGTAAGCCGCATCCACATCAAGTGAATCAGGCGGCAACGAAGTCTTTGCGAATTTATTCGTCAAAGCAATGTAGTGACTCCATTTGGCCTTGCAAAAGTTCCGTCGCTTAACAGGCATGTTCGGCACTACCATAGCAAACCTTGGTGGTGTAATAAGCGAAGGTCGATGTTGTGACCTGGGGAACTTGTCAAGGACACGTCTATCCGGTAAGCGACTGTTTGGACCTACGCTAGCGAAAGCTGGATCCGGATTGGTGCCAGTGTTCCAGCGGCCGGAATAAAAACTGGCAGCGTCCTTGGCATTATATAGGAGGGCAAGACAATTGATACTTGCCCATCCAGCCAAGCACTCACCATCCGGAGTGTTGTCGTCATAACCCCAGTCAGCATGACGACAGTTAAAATCGCCAGCGTACAGACATGGGTGAGGAAACACTGGGAGATCCAGGGTTCGCAATCGCGTTGGCGGTGGTTTGTAGACGTTGACTATTTTATAGCCATCAACGTCCACACACAACCACTCGATCTCCGGTGTTAGTAGAGATTGGTCCAAAAGCGTGTATCTCAGTCGCTCGTGGACAAACGTGGCAAGGCCATGCTTCCTGCTTAAAGAAGACCCAGCTAGTTGGTAGTTTGGTAGTACCAACTTCTCTGCATTAGTGCAGTGGGTCTCCTGCAGTAGGATGACGAGTGCCTCAGATTGCATAGCGAGGTGATGAAGAACGTTCATCTTGCTTGCAGTGAGGCCTTCGATGTTCAGCTGAAGAATAGTGGGTCTTCGGAACTTGTTGGCAATGTGCCCTGAAAAGGGCAGTTTTATCCTAGCATCCTAGCATTGAATAAGTTGGTCATAACTTCTAATTAATTAGCCAAACAATGATCCACCAATGTTTCAAAAGACATTCCAAAGTCTGATAAACTTTTAAAAAGTATTTTTGCAAGGTTTTCTGCTGTTTTTGCCTCATTAAATTCTTTCACACATATCATTCTTAATTGAAGAAGATTGCTGCTCATAAAATGTATGGTGATAGAATAAAAGTTACGTGATCTTAAATCTGTTCATAAATCTGTGGTAATACCAACTAAACTAGATTTTTTAATAGCCTTATTTACTTCCTCTATCAGCTTTTCACTTGAAAATGATGCACTTTTTTCTATGCTTCTTTTAATAGTGAATCTGGAAGGAAGTATTGCTTTTGCATCAACAATGCCATGTGTAGCTCCAACTTTTATCATTGCATTTGCAAACTGTATTAATCCATCACCTTCCACTGCACTTAATGGTCTTACATCTGATGCAACAAATGCAACTGAACTATTTAAGACTGTGTCTTTTTTAACTTTTGACAAGCTTATGTCAGACTTAGTAAAATATGCTGTTATTTTAGGAGATATTTTTGCATTATATTTGCATCGTTTTAAATGATCATTTAAATGTGTTGTTCCACTAGTCGACTTATGTTTTAAAGTGTGAGGTATTTCCAGCAATTTGTTATCTTCAAGAAGTTTGCAAACTTCATTAGAAGAAAAATTCATGTTTTTGTTAAAAGTAATCAAGGCTACTCAAAATAAATACCCTAGACATATCAAGTCTATTTTAACTAAATGTAATAATATTTTATCTTAGATTGATCTTAGCAGCTTAAACTTAACATTGGCAAACATCACGTAAGTATACAAGTAAAATTGCACAAGCTTAAACTTAACATAAAAAAAATCTTATAGATAGGTTATGACCATGGGAAAAAAATCTTTGCATTTATACCATCATTTTGGTAACAAGACAATCTTTATGCAGGCTACAAATACATATACGATAAAAACTAATATAATACCAGCCACCAGTGTATTAGACAGGGTGATACGGACTCATTTAAAGGAACTCATGTAAAGGCAAGCGTTACGGTTAAGGTTAGGTTAGGCCGGAATTTGCTTGAACAATAGCAATTATTTTACTTGTCAATTTTAACTAATAAATAAAGAACTAGGCGCAAGTGTTGGGTATGAGCAATAAACTCAAAATAAATGCCAGGAATGAAACATTTTGAAGATCAGAAAAACATTTTATGATATAAAAATGTTTCTTCTAATATTCGAAATTAATTGATTTTTAAAAGATAGACTCCAACTTTGACAAGAGGAGGATGAGGAGAGATCAAGAGTATGTAGGAAGAAAGATGATGGAAATGGAGTTTCTGGGAAAGAGGAGAAGAAGGAGACCAAAGAGAAGATTTTTAGATGTAGTGAAAGAAGATATGGGAGAAGTTGGTGCGAGGGAGACGGATGTTGAAGACAGAAAGATGTGGAGAATGATGATATGCTGTGGCCACCCCTGACTAAAGAAAAAGGCCGAAAGGAGAAGGACTCTGACTTCAGTCCAACTCCATTACAAATTAGCCAAAACCGACTCCAGCTCCAGTCCGACTCCGACTCCAGTCCATGCTCATCTCTGACATTCTGTAGTTCTCTAGATAAACAAATCAACTTGCTCATTATCTGTAATATTTAAGTACAGTCTCTATAGATTTTGCAATTTTTACTTGAACTGCAGGCGTAGTTCATGGGAAGGTAATAAGCAAAAAGTTATTTTCCAGTTATAATTAGAAAATCAAACAGGTTGTCGGCAACGAGGTCGAGCGGCTAAAGCGCTGTGATTGTGATCGACAAGTTTTGGTTCAAAACCTACTCGCACCATTCTGTTGTGTCCTTGGAAAAGACACTTTTAGGCACTTTCCCCTGCTTGGTGGTTTTGGCAAACAGTTCTAAATTTCTGTCATATTTCATATTAAATTTTAACCGGACAGCAATACCTTGGTGTCACGCTACGATTAAATTTTATCAAATAAAGACATTGCACCTTTTTAAATTAATTGTTTAGATTGAAACCTTTTTGGATTAATTGTTTAGATTGAAACCTTTTTGGAATAATTATTCAGATCGTAACCTTTTTAAATTAATTGTTTAAATCGACACCTTTTTAATTTAATTATTTAAATCGTAACCTTTTTAATTTAATTGTGTAAATCGCATTAACGTTGACGCGATTATTTAGAATTTATTTGTGACTATTTACCGTTGTTGCCCTGGACAGTGGACAGCTGTTTGGATTACGGATTTACGCCGTGAAGTGGCTTTGTTCTCGTTGTTGAAAAGGAACGGGTGTAAAGCGTTCTTTCACATGTGGTCGCTACAAAAGGTGTATATATACGGGGCGGCAACGAGAAGACATTATTAAGTGAGATTCAATTGTAGATGCAGGATTCGAGATGATGAACGTATTCTGTGTATATTTTATGTATGTGAATGTATCTGTCGGGACAGCAAGTTGGTATTAAGCGTTAGAGGGAAAATTTATAAAATTCATTATATTCTTTTGCGGCTCTGTAAATTCGGTTAGGTAATTTGTATGTGTTTAATCTATTGGTAAATTGTAGCATCTCGTGTATAATTTTGGCGTTTGTTCTTATTTTCATTTAATCTTTTTGTCTTCGTTTCTTCAATATAATTGATTTAAATTTTAATACCTGTCTGTCCCTCTAATTCGCTAGGCCCCGCCAGTTCAACACTCGCATAAGCTCCTTTCAACAGGCTAGTGATTTTCTGCGATATTTACGTAGGGTTCGCCTCTAGTATCTTGTGGTTATTTTGGTACTAAGTAGGTAGAGCTTGACACTTGGCATCTCCGGAAGCAGGTCCGGGGTCCGGGTAATTGCTTATCCTATGTATAGCGCCTCCGTCGCTTTCCTGCAAATCAAGAGGATAAATATAGAGATAAATAAAAATTAACCAGCTGTACCTGAAAAACATAAAATCAAAAAAAATCACTTACAAAACTTTTTTGAAAACATTTATAAATCCTAGTGCCTTATGAAACGATTTATTAAAAATATTTTTTCTATTTTTGTTACCAGAGTCAACCAGTTCAAGTGAAACAGATTCAGACAATGAAGCTACTGCTACAATAAATGCGGAATCTACGTCTAGTGAGTTACCTTGCTTATAATATCAAAGCTTTTTCATCTTAGTTGAGATGTGTCTCATGCCAGGGCAGCAGATGATTACAGTACGCATCATATATGAAATGAGTTTATTAAATATTTTATGTATTACTTGTCCCTCTAACTTGAACTGAAAATTTTATTTTTCAAATTTTGAAAAACCATAAAGTGAATATTTTAACGATTTTTTATAAAAATTACAATTTTATTTTTTTGATTTTAGAAAAAAATATTATTTAAAAGTAGGGTGGGGACTTCAAATTGTCGTCCTCATATATTCATGATATATTCTATTTTACTTTTCAAATTACATAAGTGTAATATATCGTGGATAGCTATAAAAATAAGGTAATCACCAGTGTTGAGTTTGACGCTATGAAGAGAACATATGCGGAGTTATCGGAAATATCGTTTACTGAAGCGGAAGTGAGATGTGCCATGGTCATGGCCCTGGTTCACAACAATGGTGAAATGGACAACAGTACCATCGCCAACACCCTCGGGGTCGACATGAGAACCATCCAGCATACTCGTAAGAAGTTGGAGGAGAGTAAGGATCCCCGTGGAGTTATCACAAGAGCTCCAAAGTCTCTGGACGACTGCCGGAAGTCGAGAGATGCAGATTTTGTCAAAAGGGTTGAGGCCATAATCGACATTAACCCCTCCAAGTCCATGAGGTCCATGGCTGCTGAACTGGGGTTTGATAAAAGGACAATTCAACGATGTGTAGACAAGGATTTGTGCTGCAAAAGCTACAGAATGCAAACTGGCCAGCTTTTGACCCAGACAGAAGCCTGCTTAACTCCACCAAGCTCCTCAACAAGCTGAAGCACCCGAAGGAGTCCGACATGCTGTGGTTCTTCTCTGATGAGAAAAATTTCTGCCAGGACCAGGCCCACAACAGGCAAAACCATCGACGGATTGCTATGTACCCCAACAATGTGCCCAGAGTGATGAAGACCAAGTTCCCAAACACGGTCATGGTCTTTGGTGTGATCAGCTCCGACGGGGACGTGATGCCGCCGCATATCTTTGAGACGGGTCTTAGGGTCGATACTGAGATCTACCTGCAGGTCAAGGAGACTGTGGTGTTATCCTGGATTAAGCAGGTGACCCAGGACAGGCCCTGGGTATGGCAACAAGACGGTGCGCCGTGTCATGCCTCCAAACGTTCCCTCACCTAGCTGGAGGAGCACTGCTACGACTTCGCAACCAAGGACAAATGGCCTCCCAGTAGCTTGGATCTGAACCCAATGGATTATTTCTTAGGGGCGTTTTGGAGAATTAAACTAATCAACGCCTTCATACCACCAAGACATCTCTCATCGCCTCAGTCAAGGAGCAATGCATTTCAGTAGACAGGGAGATGGTGAAGAAGGCCTGCGGGAGCTTCAGAACCAGGATTGAGCGCGTCATTGAGGCTGAGGGCAACTATGTCGAGTAGAATGTGTTTCTCGTATCATATCCTTATTCTGTTTTTTATTTGAAATAAATATCTTCAAAATTGACCGTTTTATGTCCTTTTGATTAAAAAGCGAGCTACGGCAATAATTTGAAGTCCCCACCCTGGTATATGTATATATACTGCATAGATGTCAAAATAACTTTTTTCTTGAGCAAAGGAACATGACTTCTAAAAATTATATCACAACCACGTCTTTAATCGGTTCTTTTCAAACTGTAAATTTACCGTTTAATTGACTAAGTTTGTTAAAAAGTTTACAAAGCCTTTTGATTGTTCAATACAGAGATCTGCATTGTCCCACGAGTATTCGGCACCATTTGAATATTAATTCATGACAAGAATATATTTTTGAAAGCAACTAGAGAACTCTTCCCTAAAAATATATAGGACAATTATAAAATGTATTATTTGTCCAATTTTAACAAAAGGTGTTGAGCCTTTTTCCGAATGGCACATGATCCAAATGATAATTAAACTTATCAGGAACAAAGTTTCACTCTAACAGTGGCAGCAAGCATTGCAGGCTCCGTCGTCTAAAAAGCAGTGTCGAGATTGGTCTTGCTTTTCTGTTTTTAAACATCTGCGCGTGCAATTTGCCTTCGCAATTTTTACAAAGCTTGCCTATGCCGACTACCTGGCATCGTTGCATTTTCAAAACTGCAGGATAGGGGAGATTGAAGCTTAGTCACGCTTATACGGTGTGGGTAGCCCTTCGTTTAACCGTTTTATGGTATAGAAACCAAACGTGAGGTAAAAGTTTTACCATTCTCTCCAGTCGCCACTTGAAACTATAAAAACTGGACAAATTGCTGACGTTCCGCAACCATCTTATGGCGTTGTATAAAAAACTATCTTCGACACACCGCCGAGCGACTTGCAGGCTCAGGGTGGGTCAAGCTGCTGCTGCTCAGATTCTCAAGGCTGGTGCCAAAACCAGCATGCTGTTGCACCGCACACACACTTGACAGATTCTGATCGACGCCTTGCGCATTGTCATTGTATGCCTGCATCCCACTCCAACGGATCACCTACGAATTCTTTTGGACATTCATACAGCGGAGCTTCGCCATGTAGATGCAATACTATTTGGCCAATCGAGACACTTCGGATCCTGAATATTAGGGTGTCTACTTTTTCCCATAAATTAGTCCCGATATGTAACGCAAACAATTTTTTTATAATGTCATCTTAATAATAAAGGGGGTCGTAAAAGATTTATTTTAGGGGGAGAAAATCACTAATGCATTGTATCTTGAGAAATACATTAAAATACTGCTTATAACAGCAATCGATCATGTGAGGGATGCGTTGAGCGTATGTTAAGTTGTCTGTTGACGAAAGAGTCAAGAATACTAAGCCCGTATCTGAACAAGCACTCAGTGCATGTTGAACTTGGTATGGGAGCAGACATTAAAGGATCAAAAGTTTGTCTTGAGCAGTTTTGGTGTTAAGTGATGACCTATATGTATATTTTTTAAATGTTTATATAAAAAAGTAACTTTAAATGAGTAGTTTTATATTGTTTTTTGCCAATAATTTCAACACTAAACAATTTAGAATACTTCATTATATAATAAACAGATAAAAAAATTTAGCCATGTTGTCTCATTTAAAAAAATTTAACCATCCCCAATAAGAAGTTTAGCCATGTTGTCTCGTAGACGAATTATAAATGGAACTCGGAGTGCTGTGACCATGTATTTATTCCCAGGACAACAGACCGCGCTCACAGTCACTGATGTTGTTTCTAATACAGTAAACATCGGTTAATCTGGATTCGATTTGACGCACAAATTGATCCGTATTATGCGACGTTCCGGATTAACCAAAGGCTATTGTTTCAAGCCAAGCGTTATCCAGAGTAGTAAGATGTAGATAAAAATCACTTTATATAAATATATAAAAAAAAGAATGTTACAATTCTTTGGAATAAACATATTTATTTATACAGTTTAAACGTGAAGTGCAAAATTGCTCTATCACATATCAGATAAAATTAGCTCTAATATAATCTGTAATTTTAGATTGTTGCAGACATTTTAGTGATTGGTCCATAAGTACATCTCCTAACTGAAAAATAATATCTTTCATGGCAGGGCATGAACGCCCAAGCCCATAGCGCTGAAATTATAAATTAAATTATGAATATAATCCAGGAAAATCCGTATTATGAATATAAAAAAAAATTTTTTTTAATTTTTTTTTTTATAATAGGCAAAAATCCGGATTTAATAATCCGAAACTTTCTGTTAAGAAAAACATTAGAAATCGTTCGTACCTTCAGTTTTGTCCGAATTAACCGAATCCAGATTAATCAAGGTTTACTGTATTAATTCATATAAATTGAACATAACGTGCCTATTGATTTGTTTATCACCAGACGACAGCAAGCTTAGACGCCGAACCTCCCAACAGCAAAAACAAACAGTTTGCGACATCTGTTATTCATACCATGGTTTCTACATTTGAAAAGTGGCCAAGACAACCGAGCATAGATTAAAGATTGTTACCACGCAATGTTTTGCATGTTTTTTCAGATCTGAAGTAAAAATTTGATCGAATAAATTCTACTTCGCAAAATTTTTCTTTGTGAGTTTACCAAAATTTGTTCGCATTTCTAACTCATTAAAATCGTACAGATAATGGCAAAGATGGACCGCAGCCTGTCCAGAGGAAAAAGAGGCATTGTCCGGAACGTTCGTCCTCATCGCAAGAATGGAAAGACGATCCCAAAGCTCCTCCACGCCAATTAGATTTTGCAAGTAAACGCTGCGTTAATGTCTACTCCGATAGACCCATCGCGCCATTGACAGTGCTGATGGCGATATTGGGGGAAGACTTTTTCACAAAAATAACGCGACTGACCAACCTCGCCGCCGCTGACCACTATGACGAGCCCTCCGATAAGCGTCGTCCCGCTCCCGGGGCGAAATGGAACAAAGTTACTGAGGATGAGATGAAACTATTCTTCGGTTTGCTGCTTTTAATGGGACTGAATGCTAGACCATCGCTTGATGCTTACTGGTCTGAATCACCCCTTCTGGAATGTCCTTTTATTAGAGCAATTATGACGCTTGATCGCTTTCAAGAAATTCTAGGATCTCTGGAGATTGACGAAGCCGAACACGAGACTGATGACGTGTTAAGCAAAATCCAAGGTTTTGCTGACACAATTTTAAGTCCATTTCGGGTCCTATGTTTGCCTGGCAAACGACTTTCTTTGGAAGAGGATACTTATCCCTTCCGAGGTCTGTTAGGGTTCGATCTTTTTAACCCTAAAAAACGTTACGAAAAACTAGTAAAATTCTACCAAGTTCGCGATCCAGTCACCCTGTACTGCGTCAATTTTAAAATTGAGATGGGTAAATTAAAGAATGCGAAACAGTTGGCTCTTGACCTTATGACAGATTATTTAGGCCGAGGCCATGAACTGTATGTGGGCCAAAATTTTACATCTGTTGCGTTATTTCACGAGTTATATCTGCAACGAACAGCTGCCGTCGGTATTTGCTGGAAAAAGCACAAAGAATTCCCTCGGGAAATCGCAAACCAAAAGCTATCGAATGGACATTACTTGGCGCGAAGGCGCGGGCCCGTTCTGGCGCTGAAATGGAGGAAGTCGAGAGACTTCTGCATGCTTTCCACCAAGCATTCTTCTGCAATGCAAAGCTTTTCTGCAAATGAACCTGATTTAATAAAAGATTTTAATGATTACACGCCGTTGATTGACCAGCGCGGTCCATTTGTGCAGTTATTCTGCCTCAAACATATTGAATTATGGAAGAAACTATTTCTTCATTTATTCGGCCTATGCATTGTCAACGCCCATATAATTTACCACATTCATGAAACTGAGAAAGACCACCCCAAGCGGTCCATGTTTGAATTCATCGTGAGTCTTGTGGAAGACCTAATAGGGTATCGTGAAACTCCGGACGTTGATTAAACAAAGATTTTATTGAAACTTCAATCAACATATTTTATTCAATCAAGTGCTTTGTAAAGTACAGGTTGTTTTAAAAAGAATACGCTAAAATCATTACGCATTTAAGTCTATAACATTGTATGAACTGAATCGATGATTATTTGATAGAGTAGTTATGTAAGTTTCATTGGGTGTCAATTTTACCGCTGTGGATAGTAATCCTTCTTGGCACCATTGAATAGTGGAAAGATCACGTTTTTTTACACTCAAAATGGCGACACCTCTGTAGAAGACATTTTGCGTGCTTAAGTTTGCGAAAACACGCCATTGTAACGTTCAGCGGATTGTAATTAAATGCCGATGGCATAAAAGATCGAATAACAGCTGCAACCACCACGATGAACCGCGACATGTTGAGGCGCGTTTGAGATGAATCCTCATATCTGCTTGATGTCGTCCGTGCTGCCGGTGGTGGCTAAATTGATCACTTGTAAAAGCACGTAATAAAATTAGAAGGTATGCACAACACATGTGTCCAAGCTAGAGCTTTCTATTGTTTTCGTTTTTGACATATCACGTGATGATTTTGGCTTATTCCTTTTGAAACACCCTGCGGTTTTTGCGTGTATTTATTTATAGCATCTTTTAATTGTGCTATTTCACTTTTTAAAGCGATTTTTTCACTATACTGCTGCATTGTTGTTGTGTCTAGTATTTGCTGCTAGCTTCTTTTTTTTTGCTTGTTTTCTACATCGTGAAGTTTTTCGAACAAGGTGCCGGAAACTGTTCAGCATTTCTTTGTTTTTTATCTCGATTTTAAAGTTGCCGTAATACTTTGTTTGAATTTCGTTTCTAAAAAATACACAGAATGCTTTTGTTTGCTTTCAAAATAATTTTGGCGGGCAAGTAAAAAATGAGGTAGTACAGCAATGCTAAAAGCAGTTACGAACTGAAGGAGAAAACGTCGTAGATGTACTCATACAACCATTCAGTTAGAAATCTGGCTGTATGTATGCATCTACAGATCCAATCATATTTTGAATATATATCAATATTAAATTTACGAGTTGTTTTTCAATCTTTCTCTACTAAGAACCAGATTTTGAAATGCATAAATCAATATAATTTGTCTATCTCTGCTTAATAGGCTTATCAATTTTTTATTGAAGTCTGGTAAGTTTTGTCTTTTATAAGCAACGTTATTTCTTTAAAATAAGTTACAATCTACTATTAGTAAAACATCTTTTTATCAATTTAAAGAATATTAAACTTTTTGGACTAGAACTATTTTGACTATATTTTTTTTATTTTATCTTTAAATTTATCCCCCTGACTCTCAGGAAAACGTCAGAGGTGCTATACATAGGGCAAGCAATTATCCACACCTGCGTGAAAAAAGAGATAAAAAAAAATATTGTGATGGGGGTAGCATAGAGGTTTTGGAGAAAATAGGAAAAGTTAACTAGGTAATTAAAAGTTAGGGGTGAGATCAAGGGATCTGAAAAATAACCTCAGAATAACCTAATCTGAAAAATAAAGTGAAAACTTTTTTTTTAGAGAACATTACTTTTCAGGGACAAAATTTTTTTCGTCAACGAGCATCCCGGTTTGCCCCTCCGGAAATATGGTATGCCTAGATACGGATTGTTAGGTATATAGGCTAAAGAAAGATGACCCAGATTTAGGAGAGTTAAATTGTTATTAATATAGGGTTTTTCGATCTAATTCGTTGTTTTTGCAATCAATTTCGTTTTGCCAAAACTTTGATATATACATCTTTGTATAGGGTCACCCGATAGGTCTATATACATATGTACGTAATATGGGGTCCCTGTATTAGGTCTCCATAATATTAGGTCTTCATAATTAGGTCTCCATAATCTATAGTCTCCATAATTAGGTTTATATATATATAGTCTTCATAATGTACTGTATATATAGATAGGTATATAGAGCTATTGGAGATCCTATATGGAGACCCAATATTATGGAAACTATTATGGAGACCATATCCTGGAGACCTAATATCTATTATTGAGACTACATTATGGAGACCTAATATTATGGTAACTATGTTATAAAAACCTAATTACGGAGACTATATATATCATGGAGACGTAATTATGGAGACCTCATATTATCTATATATTATCTATATATTAAATTACAAAAGCCACAAAAGAGATTTTATTAAAACCTCAACAGTCTGTTTCGCCTTTTCGGCTCATCAGGAGGTGATTCTAAACGCAGACGAAAAGTTAAGAAAAAACGCACGAAAAAGCTAATTATTATAGTTAAGAGCCAAAAGTAATAATATTACGGATAAAGTAAATATAAGTTAATTAAAATAAAATAAAATTGAAAATTTAAAGTTTAAAAATTTAAAAATATTTGAGTAAGCAGGCTCAAAATTTAGAATTTAGAATTTCGTAATCAAACTAAACATTTACGTATCTGACGTTGCAGAAAAACTGACTGGCGATTAAATTACAAATGCGCGGTAGATAATTAAAATAAAATAAAATAAAATTGAAAATTTAAAGTTTAAGAATTTAAAATTATTTGAGTAAGCAAGCTTGTAATCAAACTAAACATTTACGTATCTGACGCTGCAAAAAACTGACTGGCGATCAAATTACAGATGCAGCGTCAGATACGTAAATGTTTAGTTTGATTACAAGCTTGCTTACTGAAATAATTTTAAATTCTTAAACTTTAAATTTTCAATTTTATTTTATTTTATTTTAATTATCTACCGCGCATTTGTAATTTAATCGCCAGTCAGTTTTTCTGCAGCGTCAGATACGTAAATGTTTAGTTTGATTACGAAATTCTAAATTCTAAATTTTGAGCCTGCTTACTCAAATATTTTTAAATTTTTAAACTTTAAATTTTCAATTTTATTTTATTTTAATTAACTTATATTTACTTTATCCGTAATATTATTACTTTTGGCTCTTAACTATAATAATTAGCTTTTTCGTGCGTTTTTTCTTAACTTTTCGTCTGCGTTTAGAATCACCTCCTGATGAGCCGAAAAGGCGAAACAGACTGTTGAGGTTTTAATAAAATCTCTTTTGTGGCTTTTGTAATTTAATTTAATGCTCTGAGTTTTCATTGAGCTCTTTACTGACAGTCTTGCCACTTTTATTATTATCTATATATACTGTATTAGATGTAAAATTGCAAGAATTTGTATCAGGTTCTTTTAGTTTAGCTCCGAGGCAAAATTAGAATAAAAACATTGCGTTATTTTTTACATGTGAAAAGCAGAACAGAAAGAGAAAGAACCAACAAAATGATAAAAGTTATGATGTGCGATCAAGATAAGAAACAAATCCATGAGAATGGTTAGATGTATGGCAGTAGCACTTTTCATGAGACGAAAGAAAAAAAACATAAGTAAAAACGCTACCTGAGTTATATGTAGACAATGTGTGTTGTGTTTTAACTATATTGCTGCCTAATACCTTCTATTCCAGTGGTTCCCAAAGTAGGGTCCGCGGACCTTTCGGGGTCCGTGAAGCACTTTCAGGGGGTCTGCGGAAGAAATTCCCTGTATGCAATTTTTCCAATAACTATAAAAAGAAGCTATTTAAGTTTTATACCGCGATACGTCGCAAAACGTAAAGGCTTTGCGCTATTGTTCACCACAGGGAATTGCGTCTACGGCTCGTTATTAATAGAATAACTGCAAAATAGACAATAGATCAATGATGGCCAACCCGCGGCCCTTTTAAGGTTTCTGTGCTGCCCGCGGAACAATTTTGCACAAATCTTGTCGATCACACGCAGCGGCAACTTTTTTTTGGAGAACGCTATGAGTTTGCGATGAAAATAGAAATTTTGGAGATCGATTCCAAGTGAAGACCTTTTTTTTTTTTAGAGAACACCTTGAGTTTGGGACAAAAATAGGAATTTTGGAGATCCATTCCAAGTGAAGACCTTTGTTTGGGACGAAAATAGGAATTTTGGAGATCGATTCTAAGTGAAGACCTTTTTTTTTTAGAGATCACTATAATTTTAATGCAAAAAGTGGGGTGTTTTCTTTGTATGGCCCGCCAATATTCTTTATGCGTCAAAATGGCCCTCGGCTCAAAAAGGTTGGACACCCCTGCAATAGATGGAAGAGACGATAGGCCACAAATCTTTAAAAAATTACAAGGGGTCCGTCATGAGAATTTTTAAAAAAAGTTTGGGAACCACTGTTCTATTCGATGCATTTGAACAAATATTCGAGAGACACGGTTTAGATTGCAGAATCCACATATTAAGAATTAATCAGTCCATCAGAAAAAATAGTTCAAAATTTTTCGAATATGAAAGGCAAAAACAAATTTTGTGTTAAGTACCAAAAGTGGATGTCTCGGAAACTGTTTTTTTTTATTCACGTCGCATTTTCGAACCTCTACGTCTCGAGTCCAGGTCGAGATGTTGAAGCAGGGTAGGTGAAGTTCCCACCGACGCTGAAACTACCGTTATCATTTTTAAGCTAAAGTATAAATAAACCAGTTTTAGGTTTTTTTGCGGAATAAAATAGCTTAACACCATTATTGTCTTAAAATTCGTCATTTATTCAATTGAAATTAAGCTATAGCAATCTCTATTACAGGTATTGAGACCGTGTAAGGCAGGAGTGGCCAACCTTTTTTCCTCAACCGCCAATTTTATTCAAGTCTAGTTCATATCCGCCACACAAACGAAAGACTTCAAAATTTCATAGTGAAACTAAGCTGATCTCTAAAAAAAAAATTCTCTAATTTTTTACTTTTTCTACTGAAACCAAGCTATTCTCTAAATAAAATAAAAAGGTCATCGCTGGAAATCAGGGTGCAATCCGCCACAGGTTGGCCACCCCTGATATAGCTAGATATAAGTTGTGGAACATTTTTCATTTGAAATATTTTTCCCAACTGCAATGCGCCACCACTAACGGTCCAATGCGCCGCAGGTTGGCCACCCCTGCTGTAAAGTATAGTTTTACTTTTAGTGGTAAAAGGTTTTTGCTTTTTATGATTTAACAAAACCTTCTAACTCGTAAATAGTCACGACAGATCATTAACTCAAAAAATCTTTGCACAACCGTTAACTTAAGAACTATTTTGTAATCATGGTTTTGTACATTTTAGAATTAACTTTCCTATATTTTAAATTTGTTTTGACAAATATGATAATTGCAGATGGAAGTTTTAACGTTACCAGCAACATTTTTTTCGATTCAAGGGATGGATGAGTTATGCGTTAATACTTCAGTGCTGAGACAAAGTTATAGATCTTCCACAATTCTAATAAAGAAAAACTTTAATTGACTTCTGATTACGTCAGGCAAGCTTTGTGCTGAATATCTTCTTTCCACGAGAAACTCATGACGTGTGTCCGAAATGAACTAAATATGAAGAGTATTTACCTAAGATTGTTTCATTTTAAATGCGCATGTGCAGTAAATAATTGAATTTTGTAGATTTATTACCTATTTTTTTTAATGTGCAGATTTGAGTAGTTCAGTAGGTTCAAATTGTAACACTAATATTTATTGTCAACAAACATATTCCAATGTATCTTGAAGCACAAAATCTTTTAAACTTTATCATCTATAGGCCTATTTATTCTCCTTATTCGCTGGACAATGACGGAGGCGTTAAACCAACGACATACATACCATGATGAGAAACTCTTTTCTCTCAGTTTGCTTCTTTATTAAGAGAACGCCGACAGGAGCGTCGGCACTCGTACGCTTGACTGCATGCTCCTTTGGACGACTGAGTTGTCAAAAAATACATTGATTTATATATTGAACTAAATAAAAGTTTGGTTTGTTTTTGCAAAAGCGTGAACAAAAATTGGTCAGATTGTTAATCATGCAATCGTTGAAAATAACAAACTTTTTAAATTAAATTGTAAGGCGTGATAGAGTGTAAGTTTTCATTAAATTTTAGCTTAATAAATTAATAGTCTTTAGCTTAATAAATAAAATGTCGGCAGCGTGGTCGAGTGGTTAACGCACCGGACTGATGATCAACATGGGCTCGGTTCAAAACCCACTTGCGCCATTCTGTTGTGTTCTTGGGAAAAACACTTTACGGCACTTTCCCCTGCTTGGTGGTCTTGACAAGCAGTTCTAAATTACAGTAATATCTCTACTAAATTACAAGCGGACAGCAATATCTTGGCATCTCCGGAAGCAGGTCGGGGTAATTGCCTACCCTATGTATAGCGCCTCCGTCGCTTTCCTGCGAGTCAGGAGGATAAATATAGAGATTAAAATAAATAAAATAAAAAAATAGTTATGCCAAGTTAGTGAAATTAAATTGAACTACATAAAAGTTTGTTTTGTTTTTGCAAAAGCGTGAACAAAAATTGGTCAGATTGTTGATGTAGCTATTTTTGAAAAATAACAAACTTTATAAATTAAATTATAAGATATGATAGAGAGTAAGTTTTGAATAAATTTTAGAATAAAAAGTATAGCCAATATATAAGGACGTACGATCACGACCATGAAAAGTTATAAAGAAGCACGACCACGTAAAATTATAAAGAATTTTACGCAGTTGATAATGGAATGAGTAATAATTTCGAAACGTCCTTAATAAACTTTTTTTTATTAAATAATTTTATTTTGTGTATCCTTAATATAATATTTATATACTTAATATATATCTTTGATATAAAATACAATATAAATCCTTAATATAAAATTATTTTAATATACGTAGATAAGTTTATGACTTAAGATTGAGGCAAATAAAAAGTGTAAATCATCTAATTTTCACTACCGTACCTCAGGTGTTATAGCAGTGCTTCTCAACTTTTTTTTTGTGGCGACCCAAATGTTAAGTGGAAATCGAGAGTAAAGTTTTGGCGACCCAATATTTTTTATAGAAGTTATTGCAAGCATAATAAGGGAACTAAACTTATGATCTCTGAGGCTGGTCATGCAATTGACATGCAATACTTTGTGGGTAGGACAAAAAATTGTATGGGTTCTAAGACGTAGACCAATTTTTGTCCCCAAATCAAGGTGTTTTCTAAAAAAAAAGGTCTTTCTTTGAATTCAGTCTCGGATTTCTGATTTTTCATCCCAAAATCATAGTGTTCTCCAAAAAAAGTCGTCACTTGAATAGTCTCGGATTTCTCATTTTTTTTCCCAAATTTTCGTTCTTTATAAAGTAAAAATTTTGGGTCAACCCTAGGTCGTGACCCAAAAGTAGGTCCAAATTGACACAAAAGAACGAAAGTGGTTTAATTGTTACACAACTAGCCTACACTTGTCGGAGACCCAATTAAACTAAACGGCGACCCAGGTGTTGACAAGCACTGTGTTATAGGAAAAAATTGTTTTTTTTTTAAGAGAATATTTTTGTTTTGGGATGAAAATCAAGTAATCCGAGACTAATTAAAAGTTCTTCGGATGAAAACCAAGAAATCGGAAACTGATACGAAGTGAAGACTTTTTTCTTTTAGAGAACATTAGTTTTTAGGGACGAATTTTTTTTTATTAACTAGTGTCCTGGTTTTCCGCTGCCAGAATAAAAAAATTGGGGGGCGAAACAATCTTTGCTGGAATTTTATGCGACGAGTGCCCAAAAACCAAAATTATAGGCTTCCACTTTTTTAAAAACTAAATCGGTTTTTTCACAATAAAATGAAAGTAATTCTATTCAAAAGTACAAAAAAAACTTCTTTCATCCCAAATAACGCATGCTCAATGCTGGAAAAATTGTGAAATTGCCAATGATGCGTCTCGGTGTGCCAATTGCTGCCTTTGCCCTCCAGCTTAGTATAGCTATGATTATATGTTATGTTTATGTTAATTATTTATAGGCTATACTTACATAACCATTTACGTCTATTATATGTCAAAACATTTCAACATTCTGTGGATGTGAGAATAAACTACATCCGGTTGTGAGTTTATCTTCGATATGTTGGGAGGAATGAGTATACCCTATCACAACTTCTTCCAGGTCACCCTTGAGAAAGGTGTAGCACCTATGAGCCTCCCTAAACATGGGTTACTAAAATGTAATTTCCCTCTTAATAGACTTTAACTGATAGAATTTCAGAGTGAAAAGTATAAAATTTGAGAGTAATCGAAAGTAAAGACCTTATTTTTTTTTTAAGGAAACACTACAATTTTGGGACGAAAATCGGTTTAGAACACTATGATATTAGGACTAAAAATTTGAATTTCACAAACAATTTTTTTCTACCCGTAAAATATTGCATGTCTTGGTCTACAACACCATGATCTTAAGACTAATAATTAGAATCTCACACAGAATTTTTTTGTACCCGTAAAATATCGCATGTCTTACTCATTAACTACCCATAAAATACCCAATTGCATGATCAGATTTTGGCATGGCAATTGCATGACCCATCTCAGAGGTCATCGCACGCCAGTGTCAACCACATATGTGAGTTTTAATATAAATAGTTGCTGTGTAGTGGACGAATAAAACAAAGTTTTGCTTGATTGATTGATTGAACCGTTGATTGAACATAGGCAACGTTGGCTAAATAAATTAGTGAGATTTAAATTTTTTAAAATAAATTTAAATGGAATCTAATTGATGGGGTATTTGCATCAATCTGAATAACTTGAAAGAATTCGATGATTTGTTTGAAAACAAGGAAGAAATAGTGTCACAAACTGGAACCGATTATAATAATTTTTTTCCCAAGTATGAAAATATTTCTTCCGATACCATAAAAATTTGTGGCGACAAGTCCGTGGCTCACTACAAAATTTAAATAAAACTGCTTTATATTATTACACAAAAACTTTTAACAATTAACTTTAAATAAATAAATTTAACAAACATTAAATAAATTAAAGCAAAAAAAGATACAGTAGTTTTAAAAAAAAACCAAGTTATTTAGTATAATGAGAAAGCAGAACAGCTATTTAGACTTAAAGCTTTTATCAAAGTTATTTTTAAAAAATGTATCAAATTATTTTAAATGTAAAAAGATTACAAATGAATTCAATTGAATAAATATAGTCACTTAGCTTATTAACTCTTTATTTTCATTAAATTTTTTTGTTAATATTTTAGTTTATTAATAAATTCCTCACATTTTTTATTTTTTTATTTCATTAATTTATTGAATTATTAATTCAAAAAGTATATAAAACTGTTTGGCTAAACTGGATCTGACTGAATTTAGGTTTGTGCATTCAAGCGTTCAACGGGCAATACAAAACAGGTCACGTGATGTGAGTTTCCAATCATGTAGTGTATGTCATTGCTGTGACAAACTTTACTAGGAAGTCCAAAGAGACGTGTAGAATTAGGTAACCCGAATACCAACTTTTTATTTATCAATATTTAGGCTCAAGAAATAATTTCCTGCAAGACTGAAGCTCTTAGTACAGGTAGTTACGGCTGAGTTTGAGTTGAATTTTTAGAAAACTTCTCTGCGCAGAGAGACAGAAACCACTGTCTCAAACTATAAAAAATATATTTACAAATTTAACAAAACTTGATCAATTCACAAAAACTTAACTTTCAAGCTTTACCAAAACTTCAAAATAATTAATTCCAGCGCCACAATTGCAAATAATTATCACTTCAACAAATTTATCCGAGAAAGCTATAAAATCGAATTAGCGCCCCAATGGCTAAATAATAATCTTAATATTTCGTCCGCTACACAAATTCAACAATTTTATCTCTCTGTAAAACGGTGACACAGCCACAAAATCACAAACGACTTAATTGCAATGCAACAACTCAAATCCCTGTCTGAAATTTCACTGAAAACAAAACGCGCGCTTATATAAAATCACGTCACGTGGCGCCAGATACAAGTAAATTTTCTTGAAGAGCGATTAAATTAAGATCACTCTTTACAACAGTCAATCAGAGACGCGCCAGCAAGTAATTACGTAACGTCGAATTTACTATAACAATTTACTATAACATTCCAAAAGACAAAAAATGTTCGAGATAAAATAGACAAAAGTAAAAACAAAATTGGGCAGACATCAGAAAGTAGGGCGCCAACACGCGGTCCGAATTGGAACAAAAAAACAACTTATTATAGATAAAAAACAACAACTTACAAATAAATTAAATAAATCAAATTAAGTGGGGGTTACCGACTATGCAATCACTATTAATATGCAGAATATTACAACATACTAGAATGAAAACTATTGAAAAAATTTAACTATACAATAGATTTATGCGGTTAAGATTATATAGCAAATGAAGTGTAACAACTATTATAAAATGAGCTGCTCTAAAAATTGTAGAAATAAACAAAAAATGAGTTTTGTTGTGTAAAATTTGACAAGATAAAATTTTTTAAAATTTTGCCTTTATTCAAAAGTTTAACTTCATTTTTACGTATTGAACTAAGTAAAATGACTCTTGAACAACCGAAACTATAAGGTTGTGTAAGTTTCATAAGATAATAAAGCTCTGAAAACAAATTGAGTTTATTAACTTTAACGAGCACAAGTTATAACGTTATAGCGTGCAGGCAAAGTAGAACGGAAATAGTTAGACTTGCGCAGTTACTATTCCTACTTCTTATTTGTCATATACGCAGGTAAATTGCCAGTCAAAAAGAAATCTAATAAATGCATACACTAAAACCAATATAAAAAACTGATTTTGATACGCCTGCACAACGTCGTTCAAGGCGAAGCCCCCTAGAACCCCATTTCTCTTGCCTCATTCTATTACCACCAAAGTCGATATAGCAATAGACCCACGGTTTTAAGACTCTGGTCATACTTTTTAGCAACTCATTGATGATACGTGATTTTAGACAAGACTATGGTTATGGGATTAGTGCTCACTGATATAGCAATTTTTGATGTAATTACGTATTCGGAATAGCACTTTAGGAAACTTTTTTGTAGTGAGATATAAGAAAATTAAATTCAACCCAGCTAAAGAGTCTTAGTCGGGGGCTGAGAAGCAGAATTTTTTTCAGGGGGATCTTCAACCCCCAGGCCCCTTGCTGTAATTTGCATAAAATAGCCAAAAAAATTTGATATTAAAAATATAATCAAAAAAGTTTTTTCTTGCATTTTTAGGGCTTGCAAAATTACCACAAAAATTATACAAAGTTGATTTTGAAATTCACTTCTAAATACGGCAGCTTGCTGGTGAATAGATTTAGTGTTTTCCTTTTTAAAACCTATATGCCTGTCAGAAAGACTTTCACTTGAGTAACTTTAAGTATGCAATTGTTTGCCATAATCTTCCATGAAACATCCCGGTCGACAACTCTGAAATATTATTTGGCTGCTAACAAATCCTTACGAATCGGGGAAAATAGGAGCATCGTCGCCATCTCAACCGGTTCACCAAAAAAAAATTAAAAAACAATCTAAATTTTTGGTCAATGAATATGTTTTTTGGGGCATAAATTGCACCTGTAAAAATGTTTCTCGAAAAAATGAAAGTTATTTTACGTCCCAATAATAGTTTATTTGAACGTGCTGTACACCAGATTCAATCATACTATTGTCTTTTTTGGGATAAGTTTGATTATTCCAGCGCATCACAAGAACACTTCCCGCTGACGCAGAACATCAGGAAGGACGTGGCATGGGATATGCTGTTTGCAGATGACATAGTTCTGTCTAGAAAAAATCATAGGGAGCTAGAGGAGGATCTGGAGATTTGGAGAAATGCACTGGAAAGAAGAGGCTTGAAAGTGATCCGGAGCAAGACCGAATATTTGAGGGTTGGGGGTGTGGATGATGGAGAAAAGTTGAAACTGAAAGGAGAAAAGGGAAAAAGAGCAAAAAACCTCAAGTATTTGGGTTCAACAGTTAGTAACGATGGAAGATATGAAGAAGAAATAAGGAGAAGGATCTAAGCAGGATGGATGAGTTAGAGGAAGGTGTCTGGAGTTCTGTGCGACAGGAAGTTATCAGCAAAGGTTAAGGGTAAAATGTACAAGAGTTTTGTTAGACCAGCCATGCTTTATGCAATGGAAACGGTGGCAGTGTCTGAAAGACAGGTGGGAAAAATGGAAGTTGCAGAGTTGAAATTGGTGAGATGGGCACTAGGAGTGACAATAAAGGACAAGATAAGAAGCGAATACGTGAGAGGGACTGCGAAAATTGCAAAGCTGGGAGACAAACTTCGGAATGCAGGGCTACGTTGGTATGGACATGTAAAAAGGAGAGAAGACCACGTGGGGAAAAGAATGATGGAGATGGCGGTGGCAGGCAGAAGGAAAAAAGGAAGGCCAAAGAGAAGGTGGATGGATTTGGTGAGGGAAGACATGGAAAGGGTTGGAGCTAGGGAAGGAGACGAAGTAGATCAAGTGAAATGGAGATTACTGTCGCGCTGTGGCGACCCGAAGTAGGTAGAAGCCAAAAGAAGTTGAAGATAACAAGAACCCCTCTTTATCGATTTTTGGGCACCGCAAAGATTTCGCGTACATAACAAAGCTATTGCATTCTGATCAGTTATAAGCGTGTTTTTACGTTTGGGTTTCTTGGTAAAATCGTGCAAAACCATGATACGGGCAAAATTGTCTCAATCCTCTTTCCCAAATCCTTTGGCCTGGTATGTCTATGGTCACGATCGAGGAGCCATGTTCTTGGTTTATTACGTTTGCAAAAACTGACATAAAAAATAATTTTTAGAATTATAAGGATTGAATCAAGCATGTATCAAAAATTGCAATAACCGCTAATTGCTTTCTTTGAACCCGAACTGGAGTTAAACGAGAACTGAACCTTTAAAATAAAGTTTGCCATCCCTGAAACGGAACTGAAATCCAAAAATAAAATTTGCTAAATCTTTAAAAACAAAATTTGCCGAAGCTGAACCGGTTGGACGTCCTGCTCTAAACAATATTTTTTTTTGAATAAGGTGTTGTTTTAAGTGTTTTTAAATTATTGTTTTTTTGTAAAAACCCATAAACTCTTTCATCTGGACAAAAAACAGAACAAAAATTTTAGAAAATATGAAAGTTTTAAGTAAATTTGCGGCCGTATGGATGATGATGATGATGATGATGATATTTTATTCACGCTTAGTAACAATATTTAAGTATATGCAATGTACATTAAGCAAAGCATGAAAAGGAAACGCGACACAACGACGAACGTTAAACATGCAGAAAGTATAGAGGGGGTAAGAAAGAGAAAAAAGAAAGAAGCACGGCCGCGTTACCTAATTCAAACTAAATATTATTATTTAAAAAGACAAAAAAGACACAAAAAAATGACAAGACAAAAAAAATGACAAAAAATGTGCAGTGCAGGAACGATTATGTAAATCATTGGGAGGCACAACCGCCCTATATAGCTAACTATAAATTTAGCTCAACTGAGCATGGTGAGTAAAGAAAACCTCCCGAAAAGAAACCTCACCAGGTCGGGAAACCTTTTCTGGATGCACTGCAAATACAAACACAAAAATAAAACAAAATATACTTATATATGTATACATTATGAAGAGAGAATAAAGAAGTATAAAGTTTAGAAAAGAATAGAACATGCCAACTGTGTAAATTGATTTGAATAATCAGTTAAAAAATAAAAATAAAAACAAGGTTGGTTGTCCATTCAACGGTTTGAATTTGTTATATCAATTGATTCCAATTTTCTTACGTTGCATACACTCTTTCTTGTTAGAGATTGAAAATGTTTTGAAGATTGTAGCCTGATTGAGAATTGATAAGAGAACCAATGTTGATGATTGTTCTTTAGAAAGACATGTGCTTGAATTTCCTGAATTCATTTTTATCTGAAATAAAAATGCTTTCCCGCAGTAAGTAGCTTACTGAAATTATTAAATTTAGACCTTATTGAATATTTACGTAATTATACACTAATTCTAGTTTACAGATGTATAAAAACAATACCTTCATGCACTGTCAAGTTATGTCGCCGAAAAGACAAAGCGCCATTAAGACGTGGTTATAGTTTTATCACTTAATTTGTAAAATCTTTTATTGATCCTTATTTATATTGATTCATTGAGTAGAAATTTTTTAAGATTGTTTCTGAAACATTTGAAAGTCTGGTTGCGCCATTCTGTTGTGTTCTTGGGAAAAACACTTTACGGCACTTTCCCCTGCTTGGTGGTCTTGACAAGCAGTTCTAAATTACAGTAATATCTCTACTAAATTACAAGCGGACAGCAATATCTTGGCATCTCCGGAAGCAGGTCGGGGTAATTGCTTACCCTATGTATAGCGCCTCCGTCGCTTTCCTGCGAGTCAGGAGGATAAATATAGAGATTAAAATCAAAAAAAAAAAATAAAAAAATAATTTTTAAATTGGCTGGGAGAGAATTCCAAATGAAAGGGCCTTGATAAGAAAAAGATTGTTTTGCAACAGTTGTTTTACAATGATGTGTTATGTATTGAGCTTTGTTTCTTGTATTGTATTTGCATGGATTTAAATGCAAATTACAACTAAAAGCAGGATATTTGTTTCCACCTTGTATTAGTTTGAACATAAGGGACGCCGTTTCCAATTTATATAATTGATTTATTTTTAAAATGTTGCATTGTTTCATAATCTCATTTATGTTGGAACAATAGGGCAATTCAAATATCATTCTCAAGAATTTGTTACAAATTTGCTGAAGCTTTGTAATTAGAGTTGAATTACCAAAACACCAGTTTGAAATGCAATATTGGAGGTGACTGTTAATTAGAGAATGATACAGAAGGAGTAGTGAATCCTTGTTTATAAGTGATTTTATTTTGCACACTACACCATAACAGCTTCTTAGCTTTGAAATCAAGTATTTCATCTGTAGACTCCAGGAAAGATTATTGTGAATGAATACACCCAGAAATTTTAGAGAATTTATCTGATCAATTTGTCTATTTCTTATTGATAAAAAATGTTTACCTCCAACATTTGAGTTTGGAGTACTAAAAAGCATAAATTTAGTTTTTTCAATAATTATTGACAATTTGTTAGAAACCAGCCACCGATCAATTAATTCCATCTCTGATTGCATGAATTGGAATAGAGTTGACGTATTTTTATGGCTAGTCCAAACAGTTGTATCGTCAGCAAACATAACGGCTTTGCTTTTAGTTAAGCAATTGTTAAAATCATTCACATATATAAGAAACAGGAGTGGGCCTAAAATAGACCCTTGCGGAAAACCCATGGTTGATGAATTGATTGTGGATGATAAAACACCAGAACACACAACTTGTTGTTTTCTGTTGAGTAAATAGTTCTTGAACCAGATATATGCTAGTCCTCTTATTCCATAGTGGTCGAGTTTTTTTAGTAGTATTTCAATGCTAATTGTATCAGATGCTTTTGATAAATCCAGGAAAATAGCAAGGCTTTTTTCGTTTTTGTTGAATGAATTGGTGATGCTATTTATGAGAAGCGAAATAGCTTTGGAAGTAGAACATTTTTTTCTGAAACCAAATTGATTTTCGAAAAAAAAAATATGTCTGTTTAAAAAGCTAATTACTCTGCGGTACATTATTTTTTCTAAAATTTTGGAAATATTTGAAAGTAGGCTGATAGGCCTATAGTTATTTATGTCACTAGCATCACCCTTTTTATACAAGGGTATGATCTTGGCAATTTTGAAATCACTAATTACTTTATCAGTAGAAAGAGAAAGGTTGAATATATGTGAAAGTGCCATGATAATATTATCAGGAGAAGATTTCAGTAATTTAAGTGGGATTTCATCAAAACCTGCACTTAGTTTTGGTTTGCTGTTTATAAGTATATTTTTTACTTCCATAGGGCAAGTAGGCCAAACATACATAGTTTCTTGAATTTTGTTTCCAAGGTATTCAGAATAATTATTTTCATACTTAGGGAGTGTACTAGTATATTTATATGCTATAGATGAAAAATGGTCATTGAATAGGTTAGCTAGTTGCTGTGGATCAGTTATTTTGTTGGTATTTGTGTAAAGAGATTTACACTCAGGTATATTTTTCTTCCCCAAAAGGCTATTGAGAGTCCTCCAGGTAGCTTTTATGTCGTTTTTATTAGATTCCAGTTTATTTTTAATGTGTTCTTGTTTTCTTTGTTGAATCTTTCTAAAATAAAGATTGCGAGCTTTTGTAAACTGTCTTTTTGTTTCAGGGGATTTTGTTTGCATGTATTTCTTAAATAATGCTTCTTTGTTGGACAATAATTTTTTGAGCTCATCATCAAACCAGTTATGATTCTTTCTACTGTCTTTGATAACCTGTTTGGGAAAGTATTTGTTAAACAGATTCATATAATCTTTCAAAAGTACCTTGAAGCTTGTATCTGGATCTGTTTCTTTTAATACTGGGTCAATATTGACTTTTTGAAGTTCATTGTTGAAAAGAGTTATTTTGGCACTTGTAAAGAATCTTTGCATCTTAGGTTCAGATTGAGGATCAATGCTGTCTGCACAAATCAGGAATAATGGAAGATGATCCGAAAGGGGATGAGTTATAATTGCTGCACAAATAGATTTGTCCAAACTGACATTGGTCCAGATGGTTTTTTAACGATTCTGCAACATCAAGAAAAAGATTAAACAATCGATTCAACCACTAGTATAGATTCAACTACTATTATCTGACTTCAAAATATGCTTTTTTAACATACAGGGCGTATCTCAGCAAGTTTATGATGGCAATTAGTAAACAGTTTGTACTAGAAACCAAACTGCGTAAAAATGAGAAGCACCACTTGAGTTTCGCTCTTATTAGAGCTCGTCAGCGATACTTGTAAAAACAGTTTGTCTTCGGGTTGTCGACGCAGGAAAATTGCACGCTCCAATTAAGCCGGTTAAGAAAAACAACCCGAGAAGACGCGCTCTTGATAGAAATATGCAGACGAAACGCGCGTTCGAATCTATGCTAAATTATTTAAAATTTGAATCAAATCACTCCCTTTCTATTAGGCCAAAGCCGGACATCAAACAAGAAAGTGTCCTGAACTACTAATAAGGTTATTTAATGTGCTCCATGACTTTGAATTAAGTAAAGTTATGCTTTGCAACAAGTAAACTCATGTCCAATCTAAAAAAAATAAATTATAAAAAAAGACACAAAACCACTTGCTATGGCACTTTGCAAGGTACTAAAATTCTTTTATTGCTCACTTGCTGAAAGGACATTAAGTAATTTCTAAATTTTTTCTTTTATTGTATGTTCTATGTTGTATTTTTAACGAACTTACTCAAATCAAAGAAAAGGTTTGCAAACAAAAGTAGAAGATGAAATGCTTATTGAAAATTTAATTAATCTGATAAAGAAACGCCTTCCGGCTTAATTTATGGCTTTATGCTCTGTAAAAAAACTACTGCGAGCAGTGGTGGATATTGGGTGAGGCGAATGAGGCAGTCGCCTCAGGCCCCCCCTCGAAAACAGCATATACAGTTTTGGATTCGCTCAGTGTACGATTTGGAGTGAAGACCTTTTTTTTTTTTTTTTAGAGAACACTTTGATTTTGGGAGAAAAATATCCAAGCCCAGATCAGACCTCTTTTTTTTCACAGACAACATGAATTTTTGAAAATTCTTGCCTCGGGCCCCTAAATTGGAATATCCACCACTGACTGCAAGCTCTTTAATTATTGCAGTCGTTGTTTTTGATGTTTTTGAAATTTTGCAAAATTTCTTAAGTTTTGCAGCAGTTTTTTTAAAAATGTTTAGTACACATTAATTACTTGATTCTCTTGAAAACTAAGAAATAGGCAATAAGCAACTTTCCAGTAATAATACACTTGTTGTTTTGAAAGCCATGACGTGTTAAATTATGATAGTAGGCCTACGTATAACAAGTGTTATTTGCGTTGATGCAAATTTGCAAAACAACACAACAGTCCAAAAGCATTGAAATCTTGTCAAAATGTTACAAAAAAATATAATGTTTTATACAGCGTATTATTCGCATCAACCTTAAACTTTAATTGAATTTTCGCGCATGTATATAACCGATTAAACCTAAAATTGTGTAGAAAAAAGATATATCTCGCGTAGTTTAATAACTTTTCTCAGTGGTAAGCTTAAATAAATACAACATTACAAACATTCAATCATAAAATCAAAAATATTTCGCACACTATGTCTTAAAAACTTTTAAGAATATTAAAAGGCAATAATTAATCAAAGATAAGCAGTGCACAATGCAAAATGCAACTTCGGTTGCGCTTTCAAACTTGCAATAAGTAACTTCGATTATTTTGATTTGTTTATTATTTATTTGTCTAACAATTATCGTTCCATGTTATTATAAATTTTGTTAAACTAAACCAACGCTTATGACTTTACTCTGATAATAATTTTCTGGCATTTTTGCTTGCTTCCTCATCGCTCGCCGGATAATTACATGTATTTCTCGCCATTATTTTCTTTTCAAAGTTCACTCCTTCACTGATTGATTTTACTGGACTCTGTAATATATTGAAGAGCGCACAACTACGTTATATATATATATTTAAATTAAAAACACTACAACAAAAAAGTTGAAACCACGACAGTTTTTTTCATCTTATAGAATCGTCAGGTGGTTACTAAAAAATTAAAAATGCAGTTAGTTTTAGTAAAAAATAATACTTAGTTAAATTAGTCGAGCAAATAATACAATTCCTGTGACGTCATAGAAGAAAAAATATAAGAAATGCAAGTATGGAGGTTTGCATTCATTTAAAAATGAAGGAAGGCGAGTTTGGTGAGTTGAAAAAGATATAAAAGGAGAAAACTCTATAAAGCAAGAAAAGTAAAAGGGGGAACATTGTCAGCTTTATAAGGTAGAAAAGTAAAGTGAGTGAAAGACAGTGCGAAGATAGTGAGAGGTACGAGCGGATTAAGATGGACAAGAAAGTACACAAAAGAGAAAGGCGATTCAAGTATACAAAATTAGTTAGGTCATTTATTTAATTTAAACTGAATTTGTTTTAGTGGCGGCATATATCGTTGGTTAGTTCGTAATTAAAAATCTTATTGAAATAAAAATAAAAAATAATAAATAAAAATAAAAATTCCATTTGATTAAGATTTCCAACCGCCCTCTGACGGACCCGGACAGGCAAAACAGTCCGTGGTGGCAAATAAAATAAAGTAAAAGTATGGTCTAATTTTAGAACATAATTTTACTTTATTTTGTGTACTTTCTTGTCCGTCCAAACTGTCGTGGTTTCAACTTTTTTGTTGTAGTGTTTTTAATATAAATATATTGCTATAACCTGGTTATCGAGCACTATACCAGCATTGTGAGACAATTCGGTTTTATATATATATATATCTGCAACAAGAATGTCGTAAAACTCAGCTACAGCTGTACCCCCAATATGGCAGACATCCTCTCAGCTCACAACAAGAAGCTCCTTAAGTCCCACAATGGCAAATCAGAATTTAAACCTTGTAACTGCAGGTATAAGCCGTCATGCCCATTGAATGGCAACTGCCGAGACAAAGCAATCGTCTATCAAGCAACTGTGCAAGCCAAAGATCAATCCAAAAACTATATCGGACTGTGCGAAACTGAATTTAAAGCAAAATTCTATAACCACAACCATTCCTTCAATTCGAATTCCAAAAGAAATGCAACAGAACTTTCGAAATTCATTTGGTCCTGCAAAGATTTTGGTATAAATCCTTCTATTTCTTGGAAAATAGTTTGCCACGCAACACCTTACCAACACGGGGGCAAAGTATGCAACCTCTGTCTGGCAGAAAAATATGCAATCTTAACTGCAAATGATGACGCTCTGCTGAACAAACGAACCGAACTGATCAATAAGTGTCGGCATAAAAATAAATATAAATTGATTAACGCCAAACTTAAACTGTGATTTTCTTTCATTTTTTTTCTTTTTTTCGCCGTGTACAACGTTCTACCTTAGCCAATACTTGAACTCTTTTTAAATCTTTAAATTTTGAAATAATATTTTTATTTGTAATTCTTTTGCGCGCTTTTCCTTTTTCTCGTGTTTTCTCGCCGATCTTAATCAGTTTAGTTTAGCAAAGCCCGTGATGGGATGTTCCGATCTAATAAGCGTTTTAAGTTTTTTAAGTTTTTTCAGTTTTTTCTATTGTTTTCAATTCTTTCTGGCAGTTTTATCTTAACTTTATTTTATTTTATTTTATTTTTTAGATACCCCTGATGATCCCTTTTATGGGTGAAACAGTCTGTTGGGTTTTAGCTTTGTTTTTATTTCCGTGATTTTGCTATTGTTAATTTTAATTCAAGCTCTAACTTTGTTATCGAGCACTTTAGAAGAACTGATTTTCATACAGTGTTATGTATATATATATATATATATAGATATGTAGACCACAGCTATAATTTTGCATGGGTAAACTCAATTCAATGAGACAAAAGAAAGTCGTCAATTTAAGATAAATTTGTTTAGGGTAAAAGTGTCGCAATCACAGATCGGACAAACCAAGTCTTTTTTCTTTTTTAGCAAAAGACATGTTTCTGCAGGACGAAGCGGAATAATTCGTCTATAAACCTGCGCAGTCAGGCTTCGAAAAATTAATTGTATTGGATCACCAAAAAATTTAAAATGTGTGTATGATATAAAAGAGTTTTGGCATTACAAAAATTAACCAAAGAAACTATATGAAATGCAAACAATACAAATAGATTTAATCCAATGATCTAAAACTTATTTAAATAGAATGTTATAAGAATGAAAAAACAATTAAAATGTAATTGAAAATAAAGTACGTAACCTTAAAAAACTAATTTCGAATGTTAAACGAAAAAAACTCTAAATTAAGAACTGCTATGGAAAAGTTACTGGAACAAAGCTTTTAAGAACAAAATTACGCGCCCTGAGAGAACAAATAGAAAAAAACAAATTGCAATGTTTGATTAACTAAGTTGAAGGCTTAGCGACGCGAATTTAAAACCCAATAAAAACGGTAAATTAAAACAATAAATAACAGAAATTAAAACATAATAGTCTTTTTGCCAAGCCAGAGGTTTTGTTGTTCGCCTTCTTGACGAAAGCTCGATCTAGATTCTTGATTAACTAAGTTGAAGGCTTGGCGACGCGAGCTTTTAAGAGAAGTTGCAGTAAAAAGTTGCATTTATGCACAAGCATTTTAAACGACAGTGATTTACTCAAACGATTTATCTGCATATAAGCCTAAACATTTTTAAACATTATCCCGAAAAAAATTTTTGCCAACTGTTTATGCAGCATGCTAAAACTTTGCTCCACAGGCCTGAAGTTGCTTTGCATTTTAACAATTGGCATATGTTCTGGACTGATGTTTGGTCCGGTCATTTCTACAATTGCTTTTAGGTCACTATTCAGCTCACATCGGTAATTCACATACACTTTACACAACGTATTTCTGTTTTTTAAATCGTACCTGTAAATTTTGCGTAATACTTCATAAAAGTTGCCCGTAAAAAAAAAGTTGCAATATAAAATTCCTGGAAGCAGCTCAAACATTCCACTGGATAAATTCTGAGTATTTACGAAACTGTCCAAAGCGGTTAAAAAAATTGCAAAAGTTGCAAAAATTTGCCCTAGTTATAAGTTCTTTTTAAGTTCGCTAAAATTTGTGGCGTTTTTTGCTTGTTTCCCAAAACTGTACTTTACAAACTATCACTATACAGGGTGTTCATAAAGTCCTAATGCAATTTCAAAATTTTTTTCTGAAGTCAATTCTTAAAATATATTAACCAGGTTTGTTTTATTTTAATCAGTGATGCTTAAAGTTTTTATTTGAGACAGGGTTAGTGTTGGATGCAGTGAGAAGTGGGCGACCAAGAACATCTGCGGAAAACATCGAGCGTGTAAGACAAGCGTTTAGTCTTTCTCCTATAAAGTCCATCCGTACTGCTGTCAGCAAATTGGAATTACCACCTACAACAGTGCACAAGGTTCTACACAAAAGGTTACGATTGTACGCTCACAAAATACAAATGTTACAGAGACTTCAGCCAAATGACATAACTGACTTGAAGCAAAGAATTTCTAATGTTATTGCCTCCATTGACGAGGCTATACTTCAACGAACATGGCAGGAAATTGAGTACCGTCTTGATGTGCTTCACGTAAGACGTAACTAAAGGTGCCCATATAGAAATGTCCCAGCCAACATGCCCGTGCAGGGCCCTTGAGGGTAATATGTGGGCAATGCGGGCTCGTACGGGCAAGCCAAAACCGTAAGGGCCCGGTACAGGTCCGGTGCAATTTTTAGGAGGGTAAAGTGCAGTTTTCAAGTGGGCTATCGCCAATAGCAGACGTGTACAGGAACCGTGCGGTTCCGGTACAGTTTGGTAGACAGCAAGTGCCAAAATTTTTAGGTGAATTTTGGTGTAGTAATTATGTGCAGGAACTATGCGGTTCCTGTGCAGTTTTGCTGTGCGGGTGTTATGCGGGTTTTGAGTGGGAAATTAAAACCAAAAACCTGTACAGGTTTTGTGCGGGTCCCGTTCAGTTTGTCGTATTTTCCGAATAAGGTTTTTAAAACGTAATGCGTGTGCAAAGCCCGTGCCCGAACTGTGCAAGTCCTTCACAGTTTATCACGTAAAATTTTTAAACATTATTTGAAGTTTGCATGTAGAAATCACGTGCAGGAACTTTGCGGGTGCTGTGCAGTTTTCCATGCAGGAGTTATGCGGGTATCAGGTAGGCAATCTGAGTAGGATAACTGTACAGGTCCTGTGCGGGTCCCATGAAGTTTATTACGTGTATTTTTTTATATTTTCAAGAATGCAAAGCAAGTAACAAAAACTTGTCGGTCCTGTGCATGTCCTTCACAGTTTCTAAGATAAAGTTTAAAAATATTATTTAAAGTCTGCATCTAGAAATCACGTGCAGGAACTGTGCAGGTACTGTATAGTTTGGTATACAGGTGTTATACGGGTCTCAGGTAGGCAATCCAAGTAGGATAACTGTACAGGTCCTGTGCGGGTCCCATACAGTTTATTAAGTGTATTTTTTTATATTTTCAAGAATGCAAAGCAAGTAACAAAAACTTGTCGGTCCTGTGCATGTCTTTCACAGTTTCTAAGATAAAGTTTAAAAATATTATTTAAAGTCTGCATCTAGAAATCACGTGCAGGAACTGTGCAGGTACTGTATAGTTTGGTATACAGGTGTTATACGGGTCTCAGGTAGGCAATCCAAGTAGGATAACTGTACAGGTCCTGTGCGGGTCCCATGCAGTTTATTAAGTGTATTTTTTTATATTTTCAAGAATGCAAAGCAAGTAACAAAGACTTGTTGGTCCTGTGCAGGTCCTTCACAGTTTATCACATAAAATTTTTAAACATTATTTGAAGTTTGCATGTAGAAATCATGTGCAGGAACTGTGCGGGTCCTGTACAGTTTTCCATGCAGGAGTTATGCGGGTATCAGGTGGGCAATCCAAGTAGGATAACTGTACAGGTCCTGTGCGGGTCCTATGCAGTTTATTACGTGTACTTTTTTATATTTTCAAGAATGCAAAGCAATATAACAAAGACTTGTTGGTCCTGTATAGGTTCTTCACAGTTTCCCAGATAAAGTTTTAAAACATTATTTGAAGTTCGTATGGAAAAATCCTGTTTAAGAACTGTGCGGGTCCTGTACAATTTTCTATGCAGGAGTTATGCAGATTTCAAGCGAGCAATTTAAGTAGGAAACCTGCACAAGTCCTGTGCGGATTCCATGCAGTTTTTAACATATATTTTTGATATTTTCAAGAATACAAAAAAAAATAATTAAAACTTTATGTTGGTCCTGCTCAGGTTCTTGTACAGATTCAAGGTTTCTGAAAACACCATTGCGAGTGCAAAGCCGCTGCGCCCGAACTGTGCAGGTCTTTTACAGTTTCTCAGATAAAATTTTAAAATATTAGTTGAGGTTTACATGTAGAAATCATGCGCAGGAACTGTGCAGGTCCTGTGCAGTTTTTTATGCAGGATTTATGCTGCTTTCAATGGGCAATTAAAGTAGGAAACCTGTACAGATCCTGTGCGTATCCCGTGCAGCTAGTCGTGTTGTCTGAATAAGGTTTTTGAAAACACCAGTGCAAGTGCAAAGCCCGCGCTAGAACTGTGCAGGTCCTTTACAGTTTATCAAACAAAGCTTCAATATATTTTTAGAAGTTTGCGAGTGGAAATCATGTGCCGGAACTGTGCGGGTCCCATGCAGACTTGCTATGCAGGAGTTATGCGGGTTTCTAGTGGGCCATTTTGGTAGAAAAACTGTACAGGTTCTGTGCGGGTTCCATGCTGATTATTAAATATATTTTTTTGATATTTTAAAGAATAGAGTTAATTTTTTTTTTTATTTAAATCAGACTCACGGTCCATAACAGAAAACAAAACAAAACAGCAAAAGCTACACGGAATAAGAGACACATACAAAAAAACAACACTTTAAAAAAAAATTAGTAAAAAAACTTAAAAACTATGGTAAGGGTTTGGAATGCCTGCAAACGTTAAAAACTGGTGAACTAAATTAACAGAAAGACAAAGTGCTTTGCAAGAGTTACTTTCTCTAAAGTTGGTTTTATAGTGGTGTTGAAGCTATAAACAGTTCAAAGCTGTTTTTCACTCCGTCTCTGCAAGCAGCCATCAGAGAGCGGCGCTAAATTTATTAAAACAAAAAGCAGGATCGAAAAATCTGTAAAAGATCATGTAGTGTGCGAATTGCGTTAATGTAGATCAAACAAAAGTTATATTTTGCTATCGTTATTTGGTTTAAGTATTTTTTGATGGCACCGGGTTCTTTAGAATGTTAAAATTAAAAGCGAAAATTAATTGTTTTTGGTTGGACAATTATAAGCTATTGTTTCAAAGGAAAATTACAAAACAGTTTGATTTTAGGCTTGATTTTAAAAAAGGAAGAAGTAGGGATAGCTTCATTTATAAAATGTAGCAACACTGCCACAGCACCTACATCGCATGAAAACAAAAGAAACGACGCTACAGCATCTGCCAATACTCACCTCTGCAATCTCGATTGTTTGTGCGAGATCAGAACTTTTTTAACTGTTGAAAAGTTGTTGGGATTTAAATCCAGCACTATTTTACCGCGTTTTGTTTTGTAGCGTGCTAAACGGTTATTGGTGAATATACAGTTTGAACAACGCCCACTTACATAAAGATTAACGTCCTTGCGATGACGCCGTTTCTCAAATTAAGGTCATTTATGACGCCCTGTCACAAGCAAAGTATAAAAGCTTGCCTAATAGTATTTACGTACGTTTGTTAAAGTTTTATTAAACCTATATTTTTAGAGTGGGTGTTAAAGTACTTTTTGCTTGAAATTGTTCAAATTTTCGAAACTTAAAATTTTATGGCTTTTAACTTTGCTTTCTATTAAGTCGTGTTTAACGAAGAAAAATCGAACGAAAAAATGTTTTGTTAGAATAACAGTTATCATCAAGCATCAATCAATTCAATAAATCATACTAAATTATCAGATCTTGCGTTTTTTGGTGTCCGATCTATGGGGCGCGCCGGTATAACGCAATATACCTGGTTGGTCCAACCGAGCCCCGTCATTCAATTGTATGCAATCTAACAATTTTGAACTTTTTAAGCAAGGTTTTGTAGTAGCTTTATAACAATCCAAGCAAACGATTTTTGAGGTTGCCTAAATGTTTTTTTAACTCTTATAAGTTCAGACTTTTAATAAAAATAATTTCGCTAAGAGCTCAAAAATTTATTTATTGTAGGGTAAGCATTTTAATGCATTATATATACTACTTCTTTATGGAAGTGTTATTGCAATAAAACAAACGCTAAGTGACGCCAACTGCAATTTTTTGGAAAATTTCTTACATTTAATAATGGATTTAGTATGGTGCAAACAGAGTGGCCACACCAGCCGGACCCCTAAAAAACGTCAAAAAGTGGCCGCCCTAACCCAAATATTGCTTTATTTTTTCGTAGTAGCACCATGACGGTGGCTCCCCTGTCTTTAACTTAACTTTTAAGACGAAAGTATAGATTCGATTGAAAGTGTTGACTTTTTTTAGACGTTTTTGGAACAAAAAAATTTACAGAGGCTCCCTTTTTTTCTTGCACCAGGCCTTCCTTTCGTAAAGCCTTCACTGCTTACATTCTTTTAAGGGTTCACATTTTGTGCTACTGAGTAGTACCAAAACTCTATAATAAAAGTAATCTAATTTCTATACCACTGAGCCATAAATTTGATTTTTTTAGTAATTTGAATGCACTCAAATATCACATGAAAGCTAAAAAATTCTCACCAATCCGAACCTTTTTTGATCTTTACTCAACGCTTACAATTGTAAATAATCACACTTTATAATCTTTTATAGGAACAGTTTCAAAACAAATGCAATCCAAAAATTGTAAAAAATTTAAAAGCAACCTCCAGGAATCAAGAACTTGGATTGGTTGATAGTGAAATAAAGATGACTAATAAAGGTTTAAATTAAATTCATTTAAACTGGTATGCAGTATGCGCAGTGACCAAGTTGTCAACATTAGCATATTTTCCATTGGTTATAAAAGACAGATTGTACGAGTATGTATAAAAGTAAAACAGAAGGGATTCAAAACTGATCTATAGAAAATTTTTCAAAAAGTGGAGCTTGCTTTGCTTGTGGTGGCTGGTAGTAAAGGCAAAACTTCTTTTCCAGACAAGATTTATTATCATTTGGAACCAAAGGCGTACCGAGGATTTTTGAAAGAGATGAAGGTATAACAGCAACAATCAAATTTACTTAGCGTAAAATCACTTTTTCAAATGGTAGAAAATAGCCTTCACTTTGTATCTGTCTCGGTTTTGTTGGTTTTTCGTCCAAAAAACGTAGTGATGTATAAAAAAAGTCTTTATTTCAAAGCTATCTCTGATTTCTCATACTACTGATCTTCAAAGGAAGGCATGGCGTAATACCCCCCTCCCCTAAATACGCTACTGTTTGGAACATGTGCTAATGCTGTAGAAGTACCGTAAAAGCATATGTTGGTAAAGCAATGATAACAGATAAATGTTATATAGAACTGTCAGATGAAAAAAGACAGCACTGGGCTTCTTTTCAACCCTCGATGTTGTTTGCGCAAAACCATTCGGTGCTTGTCTTGAGGAAGCAGAGAGCCAATAAAAGAGGTTTATTGCGGGGTTAGACAGGCTCCTCTGGTGTAGGAAACACCAACTAGAGATATCGGATGATAACTTTTTGTGCTCTCCTCAGGGTTTAATTGTGTGATCGCGACTGCAAGCGCTCTTCTTTAGATTTTGAAAACTTTGAAGCAATGACGTAACCAAAAAAGTCACGTACAACAGCTCCACAATAGATTATAATGCTTGTTCAAAGCAGATGAAATCTAGGCTAAGAGTTTTATCTAGTATATAAGTGTTGTAAAACAGCATTAAATTCTCTGAGTTAAATTTCAATTACATATGTTCACTGAGTTTAATAAGGTAGTACTGCAAGGCTACTTCTTGAAAGGCGAGTCGAGATGACGTGGGTCAACCTTGTATCTTTCGTTTTCTAAATAGATAATCTACAATAGCATCATGCATCTAAAAGGAAATAGTTTGCCGTTGCAGGATTGTCTTGACTCTTGACTTACCTGTAAAAAAGATTTGCTAAGGTACTCCATGTTTTTAATTAGAATGTGAAAAGTTGATGATCCGAGAATTGCTTCAGAGCACTTTTGACGGTTTTTTCTTGGTTGGTTGGTAGCACTAATTTTCTTTGAGAATAAGAAACAAGTGATTAAAAAATATTCTTAAGTGTGTAGAAAACCTATGGTAAGATAGAACAAAATAAAGTAAAATAATTCAATAATGTCATAAAAAAGGTGCTTTACCAAAAGCCCATTGCTGTCTTTCAAACCAATTTTATTCAACGTGACAATAAAAAATTCGCCCACACAATTTGTCCACACCAAAAGTTCACATTTAAAAAATAATAACAATTTTGAAAAATAAAAAACAAGAAACCTTTTAAAATTGCCAAAAAATTAAAAAAATTAAGCAAAAGCTAAAAACAGACACGTCAACGTCAAAAAAATAAACAAAATAGTTATGAAATTATGGGTTGGTGATGATGACATGGAGCAAAAAACACAAGAAAATAATCAAAAATGACAAAGATAGTGTTGAAAACGAGAATAAAGAAGAACTGTGATTATGACGCAAAGTTCAACAGTTGACTTGAGAAATAGGTTTATTGTTGTTATGACACAAAAAACTTGGTAAAATATACAACACTGTGATTTAAATAAAACTTTTTTGATTTGTGTAATTTTCAAGGTTTGTGCATGAACTTTTGCATTCAAAAACAATAAAAACACTATTATAAAAATTTTTCAAATTGTAACTTTTATCTAATATCTTACCATCAAACAAACTTGTAAACGAAAAATATTTAACAAATTGTGATAATTTTTTATAACTAACAACAACAATACTTAAAGAATTTTTTAAAATAGAAATGTTAAAGACCAGTTGAAGACATAGAAATTGATATGCTCTACAAGTTACGTGCATTATAGTTTAAAAAGAGTAGGTTTATAAAACAAAATACACAAGTTGTGATTTCAAATTCAAAAATAAAAAAAAATTGTTAGTCTAACCTTTGAAACAACAAACTTAGCTATTGAAACGTGAACAAAGTAAAATGTAGGTTTGTTTCGAAAAGTTTGCTTGTAAAAATGCAAAATTAAATCACGCTGAAGCGTATGTTTCCGATTTTTTGAGGCACAAACGGTTTCAACTAGTAAAATTTGTAAGGTGGACTGATTTTTATCATTGATAGTTTTCCACCAGGAGTATTGCCTACCAAGCGACATGTAATAGAACGCATTCTTCATTTGAAAAACTTTCGAACCTTCAATGCTGCAAATGACATTGCCAGAGAAATTTATGACAGATGGGTATGGTGCAACGTATATCCCATTCATCTGTACACCATTTCGAAAAAAGTTCAAAGTTTTGTGAATTGTTTCAGTGCACTTGATCGCTGGTCAAAGAAAAAACGAGGAGAAGCATTTTTACAAAAGGAAAAAGAGTTTATGTCAACTATTGATGAAATATTTGATGTTTTTTGTGCTGACGATAAGCAGCGCAGAATTTTGGAGAAACAACATGGTTTGAAAATGACAGATGATGATTATGCTTTTTATAAAGATCAAACTAGTAAGCGAGTTGGAAAATGTGTGGATGCTGTGGTTCCTTCAACGTCAGCTGACATACAGTTTTTGAGGCGCTCTCGACCCTTACAACCTCATCCAGAACCACCAACATGTTCTTCCGTTACATCAGTTACATCAGTGCCTGAATCAGCTTTGGATTATCTGTCAGATTCTAGTTCAACCAACACAGACCAAACGCAATCTTCTGCTGCTTCTGAATTTGTTTCTAAATCAATGCAAAGTTAATTTAATACACCGCATTTAGGTCGCATGATGAATAAAAATTGCTAAAAACAGATATTGATTTGCAAATCGAACAACTTTTAACAAGAAATTTGCTATTTTTCAGTCAAGATGGTTTCAACTTGAGCGAATCTTGTGGAATTTTGTGATGCTAAACACCTTTTTAATGCAAAGTAGATTGAAAACATTAAAGTTACAAGGTGAAAAAATTCTTTAAGTCAAAAATTGATATCTTTTCATGAAGAGATGAGTCTAATAAACTTGACTAGTCAACTTTTTGTTAGTTAACTTTGAAATGTTTGTGTTGTTACTTAGTATTTAAAACAAACGAATCGATGTTTTGTTAAAGACTTTCATGCGACTCTTTTTACTTTGAAAAAGAAAAAACTAAATAAAATGAGAACCGTGCAAAAGTCGAAATATTTGCTTCTGTGCAACAATTAAAGAGTTTGACAAAATTACACCATTTGCGCAATTAAGAAAGCAATTGTGATAAAAAATTTGAGATTGAATTGTTGCTATGTATTGAAAAAATGGCAAAAATGTAACATAAAGTAGAATTTTTTAGGGTTTGGTTCTAAAAACTAACAAACTTCTGCAACAAAGAAATGTACACTTTTCAGGAAAAAATTTTTTTAGATTTTTTAAGCAAGCTAGTGTTTTTGTAACTTTAAAATGTAAAACACTTGGAAGAAAGATAATCCTTTCAAAAGTTAAATTTTTTCACGTAAAAGGAATCTAGTATTTTCATACAAAAAACTTTACAATGTGCGATATTTGAGAGAATTTTAAAATGTTGACAATTAGGCTCAAAGTTTTACAATTTTTAACACCTGACCACAAAACCTCCGTCTGAAAAATGTATAAAATTATATTCGTGGATCATATTGTTAATATCAATTAATGAAGTTTTTGGTTAAAACATTTATTTGGGTTAAAGAAAAACTAAATTTGCTAAATTATTTTTGGTTTGAGTTTGAGTTTATTTGAGTTTATTTCACCAAATAAAAAATTCACGAAAGAAACAAAATGCAAAATAAAGCAATTTGGAATGTTGGTAAGGAGCACCGAGGAACCTTTCGGTTTTCTAAGTCAAGGTGCTCCTTGAGAAAAAAAAGAAAATTACAAAATCGAAAAAAACGAAATAAACGAGTAAAACAATAATAACGGCAGCACAACAAAATTCATAAGATATCTGTAACGAACTTCGAAAGAAAACAAACAGGCACAGTTGCTATAATACAAACGCGAATAACACTCCCCTTGAAGGATAGTTACTAAACAGTCATACTAAACACAGGGCCCCTGAGTATCTTAACTTCATGCTCACACGAAGCTGACAAAAGAAAAGTTTTTTAATAACTGGAAATTAAGTAATGTTTATACTTTTTTTTGAAAGAAATAGTGTTTAAGATTTTAAGAGAGCTATCAATCTCCATCCACAATTTTGTTCCTCTGAATGATAATTGGTTTTGGGAGAATTTTTTTTTGACGCGTGGTAGAAAATAATTAAAGCTGTCAGCACATCTGGTTTTATGAGTATGCCAATTTGTAAGGTAGGTAAATTGTCTTTTGAATATAAATGGAAGATTGTTGTGATGAAGGTTATGCATAAATTTGGCCAGTTCTAACTTATAAATTTCATCAAGTTTTAAAATTTTTAACATTTTGTATTGAGGATTGATAGAAAAATATTTTGGTGATTTAGTAATTAATCTAACAATATTATTCATTCTTATTTGGATTTTGTTCAGGTAAATATTTGCTGCATTTCCCCAGGAGATGACACCATACTGAACCCGACTGTGAATAAGACTGTGGTATAACGTGACCAGGGTTTCCCTTGTTACATAATTACGCAATCTGCAAAATAATCCTCTATATTTCGCCAGTTGTAGAGAGAGATAGGAAGTATGAACGGACCAATTTAATAATTCATCAATATAAACACCAAGGTATTTTATATTTTGAACTCTATTAATAGAGGTACCATTGAAACTTAATTGAAAAATATAATCAACTGGTCTATATGGTGTTTTGTTAATAAGTAGAAAATTTGTTTTAGAATAATTTAAGGATAATTTATGTTTCAAAAACCAATTATTTAAACTGTTCAATTCATTATTTACACGAGTCTGTAGAGTATTTAAATCGTTATCAGCTAAAGTTAAATAGGTGTCGTCAGCGAAAAGTGTAATATCAAATTTAGAAGCTAATGGCATGTCATTTATATACAGTAGGAATAAAATTGGGCCTAGGCAGGATCCTTGTGGAACGCCGCAAGAAATTTTTTGCAGATTAGATTTGGTTTCAGCTACAACTGTGTATGAATATCTGTCGGTGAGATAACTCTTGAATAAATCTAAAGCTATACCACGGATTCCAAAAAATAAGTTCATTTTTTTTAATAAGATTTTATGATCGACAGTATCGAAGGCTTTAGATAAGTCAAGAAATAAACAACAGCTATATAAACCATTATCAATGTTATTGATTAATTTATCATAAACATTGCTAATGGCTAAAGTGGTAGAATAATTCTTACGAAAACCGAATTGATGTTCACTTAACAATTTGTATTTGTCGAGATAATTGATTAATCTATTAAGAATGAGTTTTTCGAAAAGTTTGTGAAACTGAGAGAGAAGCGAAATTGGACGATAATTGCTAGTTTTACACATATCGCCTTTTTTAAATAGAGGAAATATTTCGGCTACCTTGAGACAATTTGGAAAATCACCTTGCAAAAAAGCAAGATTAAATAAATCGCTGAGTACTGGTGCAATTATTGGTTTGCTAAATTTTATAAATTTCGTGTTAATGTCGTTATGTCTTGTTGATTTTTTATTATTTAACATAGATATGAGAGAAGACACTTCATCTTCATTTGTCGGCGTAAGAAAAAATGAATTGTGTAATTTATTGGACGACTCATTAGTATTAATATATTTAGGTTGCTTTAGTGATTTTGCAAGATTGATTCCTACGTTAGCAAAATATTCATTAAAGTTATTTGCTATATCAATCTTGTCAGTTATTGTTTTGCCTTCATCGGTAATTAATTTGGTTATACTAGTGCAATAATTTAAGACTTGACCACAAAATGTTGTTGCGGAAAATGAAATTTAAAAGTTTAATTTTTAATATCCGTATACGTTTTCTTTGACATCGTTGATGTCCACACCTTTTTCTTAGAGGTTAGCAACGCTCAAGATAAAAGAGTGAATTTATTGGTTTCTTACTTTATTTGTGTTTGTTACCCCAAGCAAAACCGTATCCTGAAAGCGAAAGTTTTTGCTATTTTTTAAAAATCCTGCTTTTTCAAAAGCTTATTTTTAGACTTCGAACTAGTCAATAAGGTAATTAAATAATTTCAGTTTGGTTTGTTTTCATTTGGATATGACAACTAACTGCGATAGGACTTGATAAAATAAATCTTATTATATTTTAAAAAATACAACCGATTTTTCTTGGAATCGATCTTCCTTACGTTGGTCTTCTTTGATTTCAAATTTTATGTTAAGTTTAGAAAATTTAGTTGGTAAAATGAATTAAAATGTTCAGTTTTATGAGGAATTTTCTTGTTAAAAGTAAAGAATGTAAAACTTTTTAGTACAAAAGGTTGTTGTATTTGATTGGGGATCGAACTAAACTTAAGTCGGTGTTTTAAAATCAAATTTTTTTTAGATCAAGTTTGAAATAAAATTTCTTTTTACATACGGTTGTTAAAAACTATAAAATTCTTCGCTTAGTCTACTTTTACACTGGAAATTAAGGTAACCAGATTTTCAAACTTCAATCATGAATACGTCATAGTTTTAGCAGGAAACGTGATACGGTATGAACAGCAAGCTTCTGTGTAAGAGGAGACCTTGACACACCTTGTCAAGGCTACAATAGTCTTCTTGTTATTAAAAGTTTATAAAAAGGACCAAAAGATGAAACGTAGTTAGAACTGAATTCATTTTTGAAACAATTAAAATGTTAACACTAGAAATTAAATTCATACAACATAAAAATAATAGTTATATTTGAATTCGGTTTACTAAATAATAAAAATGGGAAAAAGACGATTTTTTTATTAAACATCTGTTTATTGAACACGAATCAACAGAAATTTTGTTTAAAACTTTTAACAATTACTTTAAAATTGACTATGAATAAAAAACAAGAAATTTTTAAAAATTTAACAAGGTTGTAACAAAAAATCAAGCTTGTCTAGAAAAAAGTTAAACATAGGTAAAACAAAAATCAAGGTTGATTAGAAAAAATTTTTTTTTTAAATTGAACAAAGCTTATAACAAAAATCAAGGTTGTTAGAGAAAAAATTGAGGTTAGGTAGAACAAAAATCAAAACTGCTAAGAGAAAAAGTTTTAAAATTGAATAAAGCTGCCTAAAAGTCAAGCTTTCTTAGGGAAAAATCGAATAAAGGTTTCTAAAATGAAGGTTGATTAAAAAAAAAAAAAAAGTTTTGAAAAATTAAACATAAGTATAGCAAAAATCAAGCTTGCCTAGAAAAAATTGAAGATAGATATCTAAAAACCAAAGTTACCAAGAGAAACTACTAAAATCGAACAAAGGTATAACAAAAATCAAGGTTGCCAAGAATAAAAAATTAAAAATGATAGATATCTAAAAAGCAAGGTTACCAAGATAAATTATTAAAATTGAACAAAGCTATAACAAAAATCAAGGTTGACTAAGAAAAATTTTTGAAAAATTGAACAAAGGTATAACGAAAATCAAGATTGTAAAGAAAAATTAAACATAGGTGTAACAAAAACCAAGGTTGATTAAGAAAATTTTTTGAAAAATTGACATAAGTATAACAAAAATCAAGGTTGCCAAGAAAAAAAAAAATTAAAAATGATAGATATCTAAAAGTCAAGGTTACCAAGAGAAACTATTAAAATTGAATAAAGGTATAACAAAAATCAAGGTTGACTAAGAAAAATTTTTGAAAAATTGAGCATAAGTATACAAAAAACAAGGTGGCTTAGAAAAAATTGAACATAAGTATACCAAAAATCAAGCTAGCCTAGACAAAATTGAAGATAGATATCTAATAACCAGAGAGAAATATCTAAAACCTAAATAAAAACTTTTAAAAATTCAAAACGACTTAATAAAATCATGGTTGACAAAGAAAAATTCTGAAAAATTCAACAAGGATGTAACAAAAATCAAACTTGATTAGAAAAAAATTAAATATAGTTATGACAAAGAACAAGCTTGCCAAGAAAAAATTAAACAAAGGTATGACAAAAATCAAGGTTGTTTAGAAAAAATTGAGCAAAGACATAACAAAAATAAAGTTTGCCTAGAAAAAAATTGAGGTTAGTTGTGACAAGAATCAAGATTACCAAGAAAAATGAAACAAAAGTTTGACAAAAACAAGGTTGTTTAGAAAAAATTGAGCAAAGGTATAACAAAAATCAAGTTTCTCCAGAAGAAATTGAGTTTAGGAATGACAAAAATCAAGGTTACCAAGAAAAATTAAACAAAGATATGACAAAAACCATGATTGTTAAGAAAAATTAAACATAGGTATGACAAAAATCAAGGTTGACAAGAAAAATTAAGGTTAGGTATAACAAAACTTGAGGTTGTCAAGAAAAAATTGAAGATAGATATCTAAAAATCACGGTTGACTAAGAAAATGTTTGAAGAATTAAACAAATGTGTGACAAAAATCAAGGTTGTCTAAAGAAAAACTTTTAAAATTTCAACAAAGATATAATAAAAATCATGGTTAACAAAGAAAAATTTTGAAAAATTCAACAAGGTGTAACAAAAATCAAGCTTGTATAGGAGAAAATTGAAGATAGGAATGACAAAAATCAAAATAAACTTTTAAAAATTCAACAAAAGTCGTGGTTGACAAAGAAAAGTTTGGAAAAACTCAACAAGGGTATAGCAAAAATCGAACTTGCTTAGAAAAAAATTAAAATAGGTATCTAAAAATCACGGTTGACTAAGAAAATGTTTGGAGAATTAAACAAATGTCTAACAAAAATCGAGGTTGTCTAAAGAAAAACTTTTAAAATTTCAACAAAGGTATAATAAAAATCGAATTTGTCTAGAAAAAATTCAAGATAGGTGTAACAATAACCAAGGTTGTGTAAGAAAAATTTTTGAAAAATTGAGTATATGTATAACAAAAATCAAGCTCGCCTATAAAAAATTTCAAGATAGTTATAAAAATTAAGATTGATTAGAAAAAATTAAACAAAGTTATAATAAAAATCAAGGTTTTTTTAGAAAAAAAGTTTTAAAATTGAATAAAAATATCTAAAAACCAAACTTTTTTAGAGAAAAATTGAGAAATTGAACATAAATATAACAAAAATCAAGATAAAGTTTGCAATGCACAAAGAAACCTATACAAACAATCCCAGTAAAAACCAGGGAATTCCCCATGGGAAAATTGTGTATTGACCTGACGTGTCCAAACTTGTCCTTTGTAGAACATATTTTGATAGGTTTTTTTTTTCATGGAGTGCTTAAAAACAGAAAACTGGTTAAAGAATTTTCTATTGCACTTAAAAACAGGAAAAGCTTTGACTTTATTACTTTAAAATCTTGCAGAATGTCTTGAAATAACCTTATGTCTTGTTTATACTGTCTTAAGTGGGAGTCAAACTCAGGACCACTGCTGTTCTTAGAGTTAGGGTTTATACTGTCTTGGGTGGGAGTCAAACTCAGGACCACTGACATTCTTAGGGTTTAGATTTCTATTATTTTGGTTGAGAATCCAACTCAGGACCACTGTTTTTCTTAGGATTTAGATTTCTATTGTCTTGGTTGGGGATCAAACCCAGGACCACTGTTTTACTTAAGATTTAGGTTTGAAATTGTACACCTGTCTTGGTCAAGAATCAAACTCGAAACCACTGACTTTTTTAAGATTTAAATTTATATTATCTTGGTTGGGGATCCAAATCATGACTACTACCTTTCTCAACCTACCTCCACCCCTCCTCAACTCCACCGCTCTCTGGTACCCCCAGTGGACAAAATACCTCCACACCTCCTCACCTCCTCACCTCCACACCTCCACACCTCCACACCTCCACACCTCCACCGCTCTCTGGTACCCCCAGTGGACAAAATACCTCCACACCTCCACACCTCCACACCTCCTCACCTCCATACCTCCACCGCTCTCTGGTACCCTCAGTGGACAAAATACCTCCACACCTCCTCACCTCCACACCTCCACCACTCTCTGGCACCCCAAGTGGTGCTCTCTGGCGCCTCTCGTGGCAACCTCCACCTGCTCTCTAGCGCCACTAGCGGACACCAACGAAAAAAATCATTTCCTACTACTATGGTAATTAATGAGTATGAGGACAAACGTAAACAAATGCTAGATCAGGATTATTGTCAGGCTTCTACGGCTGCCTGTGAGTGTGGCGCAAAAAGCGTACATCGTGGTAACATCTTGCCCCATTTATCACCATCCGAATGAAGCCTGTGCTCTCTCAGATATTGAAAAGACCTAATGATCTGGTTAACGGAAATATGTCCGGCAATGTAGTGGACCATCCAGCTCCAAAGTATTCCAGCGACCAGCAGAGTAAAAGATGGTGGTACTTTTACCATTGAACAAGAATGCAAGCTGGTTAATACTCGCCCAAACACTCAATTAAAGTACCACCATAGAAATTGTTATGGGATTGTAGTCCCAATCAAAATGCAGGCCAAAGCGTATAGACAGTGATAAAAAAATTGGGCGGTTCTAGGATCACAGCTGGTTGGTTTTTGTAAATAGGCCTACGTATCAACAAAAACGTTTATTTATTTACCATTAACGGCCAGACAATCATTTAATCTTGCAATGTTTAAGTGGTAATTAGTCCAGAATAATAGTTTTTAGAAAAATATATCCATTCAGAAAAACTATAGTTACTTCAAAATTAAGAAGTATAATTTTTTTCCGCCCATGTGCACATTAGTGGTGCAGCTGGGTCTTTTGGATAACAATCATGCCTTAAAACTATAGAGTGATAGTTATTAGAAACGTTTATTTCGAGGCTTTTGATGTTCAGACAGATGGTGGGCTTTCGGTACTCTTGACAATATGCCTTGATAGGGGCATTTTTCTTTATTGCATCGTTCTAAAAACGATGATTGCCAATTAGCAGGCCCTGGCTAAACATTGGAAGTTCTAGATACAACTAAGATATTCTAACATTTTGGAAGATTTTTTTCTACTTCTTCATGCAAAATTTCAAGTATAAACCTTAACATTTGGCTACAAAAAAGCATTTGCCACCCGAGTTAATTTGTTTGTTTTTACAACTGGTAACTACAGCATTTTTATTGTTTCTGATAAAGGATTTATGAAGGTCCAAAAATGTTTAAACTAAATGTTTTAGTATGTTTGCATTAAGAATTTTTAAAATGAGGGTTCGATTACTTTAGAGCGAAGGCGTGCAACATACGGCGCGCGGGCTAAAATGCGGCCCCCGGCGCCTCTTTTTACGGCCCGCTTCTGGTAAACAAAGAAACGAGGTTATAAATACAAGTTAAACAAAATGTTAGTAAAAGAAATTTTTTTGTTTTAGAAACAATTTTAAAGTCGAGTAAATAAACCATATTCAATAACTATTTTTTTAACCTACCTATAGTTTTCAATTCGTATTACTATTTTTATCTTTATTTTTTACGTCACATAGTAATTAAATTCAGACTATGAGCCATAACAATTTGCTCTTGTTCAATCATAGTCCTTGTTGAACGGATACGTAAATACAAAATTGATTCTGAAAATTAATAAAAGCTTAAAATATCAACAAGTAAGAGAAGGAAGGTTAATTGTGGAAGAAAACGGTTCAGCAATAAGTTGTGCAAAATGTATTAAAAATCTCTGACACACTTTCCTTGTTTATAGATTAGAAAAGTTAAAACGCAAGATATCAATTGTGAAAAGTATGTTGAAATGGTTGAAAAGTATCACTTCATTTGTAGCAAGCTTTGAAGATTTTCGAAACAGGACGCAAGCCGACAAATGGACGAAAACATCGCATAGATTAACATTAACATCGTAGCTCGTACAGCTGTTGTCTCAAAAAAAATCGTGACGACTGCAAAATAGAGCGATTAAGTATTTGGCGAGTTCTTTGTTGATTGTGGTAGTTTTGCTCTTTATAAAAACTTTTGTTCTTCATAGAAAAAGCAGTTATTTTTTTGCTTCAAATGAAAAATTTATTTTGAAAGATAGAAATTTATAGATGGAGGTTTTTTATAGTTTGTGATTTGCTTTACGTGTAATTAAAAACCGTTTTACTTTGAACCACGCTTTTGGCAAATTTGTTTGTATTTCTGAAAATATTATTTCTACACGCAGTTTGTGTATAGTAACAGGTACTAACAGTGATCACTAGTAAACCAAACATAAAACTCTTGTTCTTTTGCTAGCAAGTTAGAATGATATTTGGTTGACAATTTAATATTTCGTAGAGTTAATTTAGCATTACTTAGTACAGGTTACTTATTTTATTATTTATTTTATCTCTATATTTATCCTCCTGACTCGCAGGAGAGTGACTGAGGCGCTAATAGGTAGGATAACCAATCACTCTGCGCTCTTGTTGACAAATGTTTTTTAGTCTTGGAGAACGTGCGAATAAATTTTAAAGTCTGCATCAGCTTTTGCTTTAATGCAGCGTCGCTCAATTTGATTTAACAAACTACAGTAGAACCCCGGTTGGTGACCACCCCAATATAAAGACCACCTCGTTATCACGACCATTTCAGTGCGGTCCCAAATTTTTTTTATTAAAATGTAGGGTAAGGGTGAGGGTTTCAAAAACGCGACCACCTCGCTAAAGCGACCACTTGACTGCGGTCCCGCGGGCGGTCGGGTCGGCGAGGTTCTACTGTATAAATAACCATTTTCTCGATACCTTTCAATTATTTTTCAGTGATTGCTCACCACAGTATTTCTATTTAATACCAAAAATATCATCTAAATATAACATTATATGAATTCAAAATTCGATTTGGAATATCCCTATTAAGTTCACTCTTCACGTCGGAACTTTCAAGGATTTTTGACCATGGTCAACGTTATTCTTTCTACAAGATAGCTAAATTTAATCAAAGATGGATTGCCGCTCGTCGCTTTGACAAGTCGTTAGTGTAGTAATTTTTTAATTAAGTAACCATAACCCATAAAATATAGACGCTACTTTATTAGTGTTCCGTTCCTAAAAATTGCCCAAATTATGTAGATTCACAATCTCATAAAAAATCTCTTTGATTTCGCTTTGGTCCGGCTCAAATAGCCGAAGAAATAACAGTTTTATGAGCAATTTAAATAATTTATTTTTATTTACAAGAAAATATGGCAACACTGCATAATTTCGCTTTATTGAGAACATTCTGGATTTTCGCTTGACTTGTTTTTGCATGTGACGCAATGTGATTGGCTTCATTGAGATAATTTCAGAATATTCGAGTAACCTTACTGACTGGTATAAATAAGATTCGCTGAAAAGCAGTATTATTAATTTGATGTTTCGTTGTGGTAACTTAAAATTGGAAAATTGTTAATTGTGTGAAGTCATAGTTTCTTGCCGCAAGTCTTTGGTGGTCTACGTGATTGTGAAGAATTAAGCTATTGAATTTATTTGCTGTTATACTATTCGGGCTCCTAAGTGGATTGGAGCATATTTCTTAATAAAAAAGATATTGTGGTAGTCTGAGCTGTGATTTAGGTAGACTATATTTTTGCTGTCGCTGGTTCGAAGGTCAGATCCAGCAAGAAGATTAAGAATTTTATCGTTTAGTAGACACCGGGATTGTGTTATTGGCGAGGCCTTCTTTACAGGCGCCAAAAAGGTTAGACGATTAAATAACGTAATAAGTTACCGAATAAATTTGCTACAAAATTTCAAAAAACCTTCCAAAATTTAGAAAACTAAAATTTGTGGAAGTAACAAAATTTCAAAAACTTTTTTAACATCGGAACAAAATTTCAAAAACTTTTCGCAAGGTTAACAAGCAAATTTCAAAAAATTTTTCACAAGCTAACAAGTAAATTTCAACAAGTAAAGTTTTAAGAAGATCAAGTAAATTTGTTATATAAGAAGAGCTCTTAAATTGAATAACCTACTTTGAAATAAACTGTTGGTAAAATTGCTTAATTTAATTGAACTGTGTGAAAAGAATAATTTAATTTGAAGACTCCAGAGAGGAATTGCAAGAAAATTCCTCACAACTAAAGGTACAGTGGAATTTGGGTTTTCTTATTTAGCTGTGAACTGGTAGTTTATTTTTTTGTGGTAATTGTTATTTTATTTCATTTGGTGGTGTATTTATTGTTAAAATTTTTAGCTATGTCTAGTAAAGATATTGACGTAGGGCTGCCCGATGTTGGCCCGTCTGGTTTGGGGTTAGAAGAGGTTGTCCCGGGGGGGGTGCAGGTTGGTACTCACTTAGGGATGACCACTAGATCTATGGCCAGGGGGGTAGATAATGATGGGATTATTGACCCAGAGGATAGTGTCTCCAACTTAGGATCTAGAGCTTCATGTACCTCTGTTTTGTCTGAAGCACAAATTGAAATTCAAAGGCAGATGGAGACTAATCGAATCATGGCTGATTTAAGGTTAGCCAAACTGGCCCGAGAGGAAAAGCAGAGACAGGCACAACTGGCCCGGGAGGAGAAAGAGGCAGAGCTCAAAGCGGAGCTGGCCTTAAAAGAAGCAGCATTAAAGGCTGAATTTATAAAGAAAGGCTTGGAATGCCGTAAGTCACGGTCTGGTTCTCAAGTCAGTTCAAGGCGGTCAGCCCATACCAGAACCGATTTACTTCTTCAAACCCATGGTGGGTATTTGAATAATAATAGTCAGCTGAGTAAGGATGCGATCTCTGGTGGTGATGTGTTACTCCCCAAGACTGCTGTCCGGGAGAATTTAACCTCGCAGAAGTTTTCTGACTCAAATAATTTGCTAGGTAGCAATGATAGGTCTCTGCGAGGCAATGTGGCTTTTGGGGCCGCCCGAAGTGTGCCTCCTGACTTTGAGAATTATTTAATTTCTCCTGGTGTGCCAACTGGTCGGGCAGAGACATGCCCTAAAAATTGTAGTCCATCTGGTGTTAATGCTGTTGAATATGATGGTGGTGTTAAAAATAAGTATGTTAGTACTGCCTTACCTGCTGTTATGAATGCTAGATCTTGCAATGGTGGTGGTTTAAATTGGAATAATGGATTGTCTCCTGCGCAGTCATGCTCGACTCAGCAGGACAGTTTCTTTCAGTATCAAAATTGTCGTACTTTCATAGATAAGGCATCTTTGATTAACTACAATGGAAGTAATATGCTGTATATCTTATTTCACAATCGCATTAAGGCTTTAATGGATAGTTGTTCATTTGAAAATTCACGTTTAACTTTGTTGCAAGCTGCTTGTGTTGGACTTGCTGGCCAAAATATTGCTAATCTGGTTGCTGACACACCTGGCCTGTCTGAGGCTAGGCGCATTGAAATGTCTCTTGAAAGATTGTCCCAGAGATTTGGTGTTAGAGGTGGTTTTTATGCTGAACCGGAAATCCGCAAGTTTCGTTATGGTGATAAATTAAAATCAGATTCGGCCTTTGCACTAAAAGAATTTAAAGACCAATTGTCTCAATGTTTGCTCTATGCCAAAGCTTATAATCAACCAGATAAAGTAGAAGGTTGCTTTGTATTGGATTTGGCTAAATGTTTGCCAGATGTAACTAAAAAAGAGTTCTTAAAGTTTTTGGCAAATCGGTTTGGACACACAAATGAGCCTAGTTTTGAAAGCTTATTTGAATTTATAACTGAAGAAGAATCTTACAAGTCGACAGACTTTGGTATTTCACTTCTAAATGCTTCAAGTGAATTGCGCAAATTTGAAAAACCCCATGATAAAAGTAAAATTGCTTGCCCAGTAAGACAAACTTCCTTTAAATCACCTAATCTCCCAAGAAGGTCTGATATAAATGATAAACAGAAGAAGTCTCCAACTACTAATAGTCGACCAGAGCATCCTATGTGCATCTACTGTTCTTCGAAAGGGCTGGTTGAGCATCATTATCTGTCAAATTGCTCTGAATTTTTGCGTTTGACACCTATTGATCGCAAAGATGTAATTGTTAAATCTGGTTGGTGTTTGAACTGTTTGCGTAAGCATTTTGTGAAAGATTGTTTTGCCCCCAATAGCTGTAGAAAATGTGGAGCTGCATATAGTAGAAAGCACTCTTTCTTGTTGCATGATGCCTTTGTCACACCATCTCAAGCATGTGAGAGTGGTGATAACACTTCAGAACCTTCAGTTACTGTGCGCAAAGTTGGTATTGGGAGTGTGAAGGCTGCCTTTAGTCGTGTCACCGCTGCCCGCATAATGAACCCTGTAAATGGTAAAAGCAGGTTGGTGTATGTACAGCATGACCCAGGGTCACAGGTTACTCTGGTCTCAAACAAGCTGGTACAAGATTTAGGTCTTACTGCATTTGATAATGTTTCATTTGAAATGCCAACAATGACTAGTTGCAAGGCTACCATGGCAGATTTAGTCAAGTTTAATGTGCAGTCATTGCATACTGGTGAGATCTTTGGTAATGTGGTGTCAGTGGTCAATGAACCTTGGAGTGATGATGAAAATACTTTGCCTCATAAACAGGACTTGAGTATGTATGAGCACTTTAATGATATTGAAATTGTTTGCTTGGATAATTGCCATAGTGTGGATGTGTTACTGGGCAATGACAATGCCCATCTTATGTATGCCAAGCAAGAACGAATGGGCAAGAGTCAAACTGACCTGCACGCACTACTCTCTCCATTAGGCTGGTTAGCCGTTGGTGGAAAAACATCTTTAAGTGAGGTACCTGTCAAAGTCTTAAGAGCCAATGTTGAAGACAAGCAAAGCAAAACATTAAGCTTGCAACAGGCTATTGACAGAAAAGATGCAGAAATTGCTGAATTGCGTAGTGTTGTTAAAGATTTATCTGTTGAAGATGAGATACCTCAATGGTCTCGCACTGATACTATTGCCAGTCAATTGGTAGAGCCCTGCATAAAGGTAAAAGATGACCGGTTTGAGATTCCTGTACCTGTGGTTGAGAAAGCAACATTGCCTAATAACTTTGAGTTAGCACACGAGCGACTGTCTGCCCTGCGTAAGAAGGCCCTTCGACAACCTGATCTTAAAGAATTTTTAGTTGAATCTATGGCAGAAATGCAGTCCAATAATTACATTGAACGTGTGCCTGATGCTGATTGTGCGAATGACCAAAAATGATATCTACCTTATTTTGTTACCTCTCAAGTTAAGAAGCGTATAGTGTATGATGGAAAGGCCAAGTTTAAGGGAACCTGTGTGAATGATATTATTCTGTCTGGACCTGATCTTCTAAACCCCTTGCTGCATGTTTTAACCAGGTTTCGCTTAGGTAAGTATGCTTTGATGTCAGATGTCACAAAGTGTTTTTTCCAAATTCAGTTGCCAGCTGCCCAAAGAGACCTATTTCGCTTGCTGTGGTTCGAAAACAATGATGTAGAAAGAGGTAAGTTGGTATCCTACCATTTTCGAGTCCATCCTTGGGGCATCAAAAGTAGCCCCTACATTGCCTGTCTTGCATTTAAGAAGCTTGTTGAGGAAAACCCCACATGTGCTAGTGACATGACCCTTCAAAATATACTGCAGAACATGTATATGGATGACCTTATTTTTTCAGTAGATAGTTTAGAGAGTGCACAGACAATCACAAATGAGGCAGTGAGCCTATTTAAAAGTCGTGGATTTAAACTTGTTAAGTGGAGCGCAAATAGAGACACTATTAAGTGTTTTGTCCTCTTTAGGTCCTGAACTTTTGTCAGCTTCCATAAGAGAATTAGACTTGTGTGGTGAAGAGCTAGCCTTGCCTTCTGCCAAAACCTTAGGCTGTGTCTGGGATCCTGACTCAGATGAGTTGCATATTGACTGTTCATTGAAGCCTCTTGGTAAGTATACACGTAGAACCATGCTCAGTCAATTAGGACAGAATTTTGATCCACTGGGATTTAGGTCCCCTTTCTTTATTAAAGCACGTTTGATCTTGCAGCAGTTGGCTATAGATAAATATGATTGGGATACAAAAGTCCCAGATGAGATTGTTAAAGAGTGGGATGCATGGCTGCATTCACTTTCATTGCTGCAGAGTTTTTCACTTCCCCGGTGGTTATTCTTAAATAGCGATATACCTTGCTCAATTGATGATGTGAAATATGAGTTGCATGGGTTTAGCGACGCGTCAAATCAAGCTTTTTCTTCAGTGATATATCTGCGCAGATTAGTTAATGGTGCACCTAGTGTAGCTTTTATTTTTGGTAAATCTACAATTGTTCAGCAGCATCAGTCATCCTGGCCCATTGCAAGAAAAGAGTTAACAGCTGCCGTAAACACCTCCAAGTTGATGTATCAAGCAAATGAGGCTTTGAAATTGGACATTAGTAAGAGATACTTCTGGTGTGATTCTAAAACTGTGTTGTCTTGGATAAAGAATCCAGATTTACGCCTAAATAAGTTCATCACCAGACGAATTGACCACATCCTAATGCTGTCAAATGAATCAGACTGGAGGTTTTGTCCAACAAATGTAAATGCTGCTGATGTGGAGTCTCGCCCCAATCTAATCTTGAAAGAAGAGTCACGTTCTCTTTGGCTAAATGGCCCACCATTCTTGGCTAAGTATGGTGAGCCAGAAATACCTGTCCCAGAGCTTGTGCCCATACGAAAGATTGACGTCAAAAAGGATGAAGATCTGAACCAAATTGTGGAAGATAAGTTGGAAAGACTGATTGACAGCTCATCATCCTTATATGTATTGCAGAAGCGAGTGGCATATCTTCTATCTTTCCTGGATTATATTCGAAGCAAAGTCCAAAAGAGTAAGTATGTCCCTCCAAAACTGGATGCTTCTTGCTTAAGTAGGGCACTAGAAAGAATTGTGATCTTTGTCCAACGATGCATCTATGGTAAGTTTATTGAATCCCTAAGTGAGAAATCTCCAGATGCCTTTGATGAAATTATCAAGTGCTTAGAAAAGAAAACAGCACCTGAAAGTAGAAAAAGGGTAAAAGAGTTACGCTCTCTGAAGAAGTTTCGGCCATGCTTAGATGACAAAGGTGCATTACGTATAGAAGGCAGGTTAAATAGCTCTCCTGATATTGCATTTGATGCTAAACACCCCCTCATCTTGCCATCTAGGCACAGTTTAACAAAGCTTGTTATCTTGTGGTATCATCATTGGAATTGTCACAGTGGAGTGCAACACACTTTGTTGTCAACTCAACAAAAATTTTGGATTACTAATGGTAATGCATCAGTACGAAGATATGTGAATGAGTGTGGTGTGTGTATGATTAAAAAGGCACAGCCTGTAAGGCAATTAATGTCAGATTTGCCACAGTCACGTATTACTGCAAACAAAAAGCCCTTTTTTTACTGTGGTCTGGACTATTTTGGGCCCATGACATTTGTGGAAGGTAGAAGCCACAGGAAGGCCTGGGGCCTCTTATTTACTTGTATGTCATCAAGGGCCGTGCATGTTGAATTGGTGACTTCCCTGACTTTGAGTGAGTTTATACTAGCTTTTACCCGATTTACAGACTTACGAGGGCCAGTAAGTACAATTTATTCTGATAATGGAACTACATTCCCAGCTGCAGCCAAAGTGCTGCCAAAATTGCTTGAGTCTACAGAATTGAAAAATTCACTTCGTAAAAAAGGTATCGACTAAGAATTTATTCCCCCTTACGCCCCTGCACAAGGTGGGGCTTGGGAAGCTATGGTGAAGCAAATCAAGCATGTGATTGCTAATATACTTGAAAAGTCACAACGCAGACCCAGCTTTGTAGAATTGCTGACATACGTGGGAAGTGCCACCAAGATTGCAAATGATCGACCTTTGACCCCCTTAAGTGATGACCCTAGAGACTTTACAGCAATAACCCCTGCCTCGCTCTTAACTCCCTATTCAAGCCCATATTGTGTGGTAGGTTCACCACAACACAAAGACAATTTAAGGAGAGACTATCGCTTTAGTATCTCTCTTAGTGACCAGTTTTGGCAAAAATGGCTGAAGTTTTACCTACCTTGGCAACAGGGGAGAAAGAAGTGATTGAAAATGGCACAAAACTTAAGGCCAGGCCAATTAGTAATTTTAACCTCAATGGAGGATGTATTAAAACGAGGCAAATACCAACTTGGGAGGGTGCATGAGGTCATTCCCCAGAGTAGAAATGGGAAGCAAATTGTGCGTAGAGTTAAAGTTGCCACTACTAGTACAGATGAAAGCACTGGTGAGGTCAAAGTGGTTTATGTATTAAGGGACCTTTCTTGTATTGCGCCAGTAGACTGCCCCTTAGATAGCTGATTTTCAACTTGGCAAGGCTGACGGAAGGCAGACCCTGCCATAATATTTTTACTTGTTTGTGTTGTTATTTTCTATGTTTTGTTTATTTATGTTGTTCCGTTCCTAAAAATCGCCCAAATTATGTAGATTCACAATCTCATAAAAAATATCTTTGATTTCGCGTTGGTCCGGCTCAAATAGCCGAAGAAATAACAGTTTTATAAGTAATTTAAATATTTTACATTTATTTGTAAGAAAATGGCAACACTGCTTAATTTCACGAACTTTAAAGTAATTTCCAGAACTATCGGATTGACCTGTTTTGATTATGACGTAATAGTTGTTGTTGCTTTGGAGAATGTCAGAACATTCGAGTAACCTTACTGAATGGTATAAATACGATTCGCTGAAAAGTAGTATTATTAATTCGATGTTTCGTTGTGGTAACTTAAAATTGGAAAATTGTTAACTGTGTGAAGTCATAGTTTATTGGCCGCAAGTCTTTGGTGGTCTACGTGATTGTGAAGAATTAAGCTATTGAATTTATTTGCTGTTATACTATTCGGGCTCCTAAGTGGATTGGAGCATATTTCTTAATAAAAAAGATATTGTGGTAGTCTGAGCTGGGATTTAGCTAGACTATATTTTTGCTGTTGCTGGTTCGAAGGTCAGATCCAGCAAGAAGATTAAGAATTATCGTTTAGTAGACACCGAGATTGTGTTATTGGCGAGGCCTTCTTAACAGGCGCCAAAAAAGGTAGACGATTAAACAACGTACTAAGTTACCAAATAAATTTGCTACAAAATTTAAAAAACTTAAATTTGTGGAAGTAACAAAATTTCAAAAAACTTTTTAACATCGGAACAAAATTTCAAAAACTATTTACTAAATTCTACATATGTGCTTCGCTCATTGAGTTTTGTATTTGAGAATAAGACATTCCTGTTGATAGTAAAAGACATTAGCTGTAGCCTTGCTATTTTGGCCCTATTTACATGTAATGAATCTGAGATATTGCTGCTTAAATTGTAAAAGAAAGCTGTGTACTACTTCTGCCCTGGTGATTCATAAATGCTGACTTTGAAATTGAATTGTTGATTTGAAGCAGGCAATAAGTTGCAGCAAATATAAACTACTGATGTTTCTGTTATTCACATTTGTGCTGTATACAAGATATTGATTACAATTGGCTGTAGTGTTAAAGTTAGTGTATTTCATTTATTTATTGTGCTGTGTTTCTTTTTTATTGAGTATTGAGTTAAGTGAAGTTGTGTATTTGTACATCAAATTCAAGTGTCTTTGTGATTTGTTAAGTTGCGATTTTTCGAACTTCATTTGTGTTTGAAATTTGACAACTGTGTGTCAAATTGGGGCCGCTTTGTTCCGTTCCTAAAAATCGCCCAAATTATGTAGATTCACAATCTCATAAAAAATCTCTTTGATTTCGTTTTGGTCCGGCTCAAATAGCCGAAGAAATAACAGTTTTATGAGCAATTTAAATAATTTATTTTTATTTACAAGAAAATATGGCAACACTGCATAATTTCGCTTTATTGAGAACATTCTGGATTTTCGCTTGACTTGTTTTTGCATGTGACGCAATGTGATTGGCTTCATTGAGATAATTTCAGAATATTCGAGTAACCTTACTGACTGGTATAAATAAGATTCGCTGAAAAGCAGTATTATTAATTCGATGTTTCGTTGTGGTAACTTAAAATTGGAAAATTGTTAATTGTGTGAAGTCATAGTTTCTTGCCGCAAGTCTTTGGTGGTCTACGTGATTGTGAAGAATTAAGCTATTGAATTTATTTGCTGTTATACTATTCGGGCTCCTAAGTGGATTGGAGCATATTTCTTAATAAAGAAGATATTGTGGTAGTCTGAGCTGTGATTTAGGTAGACTATATTTTTGCTGTCGCTGGTTCGAAGGTCAGATCCAGCAAGAAGATTAAGAATTTTATCGTTTAGTAGACACCGGGATTGTGTTATTGGCGAGGCCTTCTTTACAGGCGCCAAAAAGGTTAGACGATTAAACAACGTAATAAGTTACCGAATAAATTTGCTACAAAATTTCAAAAAACCTTCCAAAATTTAGAAAACTAAAATTTGTGGAAGTAACAAAATTTCAAAAACTTTTTTAACATCGGAACAATTAGGAATTTTCAAAATTCTCTAGTTACTTTTTTCGCATTACTTGAACGTTTAACAATTTCATTAACAAAAATTCTATCAGGATTTCCGTATTTTTGCGAATGAACAAGAAGCAAAGTTTTAATTTCAATCTTGTCTGATTAAGTTTAATCATGCTGTACATCGATTTGTTAGAAAAAATTGAGCAAATTTGGATCTTCTATAGAAAGCCCCCGCCAGCGCAATCTGCAGTACTTAAAACGTGGCGGGGTTGTTTTTCTCAATCTCACATTTTTGCATTAGTGGCGGGGGCTTTCTACAAAAGATCCGTAAATTTTTCATAAAAAATATTAATTCAAAAGCAATAAATAAATTCTAAATCGATAAAAATGTATATACCATTTCATGTGGTGCAAACATATGTACATGTACATAATTGATTAAATGAAGTTTAGTGTTAGTATTTTTGGTTTCGCAATTAATTAATGGATAACGTGGCCGAAATACAATGAACACTGTTTCGACGGTTGCATCCTTGAGAAAGATACTTGCCTCAGCTAGACAATTTTAGCTAATATCTTTAAAATGCTGTCAGATCACGGTGTAAAAAATTCAAACAAATAAAAAATTTTAACCGGGCAGTAGAATCTTGTAAGCAAGTCGGGGTAAACACGTGAGTGTCACTGTATTTATAAAGCTTCGTTGTCCTGTAAGCCTGGCGAATAGAGTTGACAGTGATATGATATGACCAAATAATGCTTTGTTTTTCTCTGTTGCAGAAACATGATTGGAATAATTTTAAGTTCTTTTGTCAGTGTTATTTAACCATATTTTATAGATTCTTACGCCAGACCGTTACAAAAATTTTTTATGCTATAATTTCAGCATAAATTTATATTACTGATTAACCTAATAAATATTTGTTGAACTGTTCTTTTAGACCGAATTCTAACTTTGTTGCTTCTTCGTCTGACAACGATAGTGATATTGTTCCTCCCTCCCCACCAACGAAGTTATTGAGATCAAATCAAAAACCCGTTAATGACGTGCCCTCCAGATTAAACTCCTCCTCGCCTTTGATATTTGAAGAGTCTTCCCCTGTTGCTAGCGCACCGTTGTCAACATCAGCTTTGGATTTACCATCGAACATATCAAACCAAGACTCAGGTAAGCTCTTAACACTTTCTAAAACTGCACTGCGATTACATTGCTAATGTTATTTTCCAATTTTTATTTGTTTCTGGTTGAATTTTTTAACTGAAATTACTTTACAAGAGCGGCTAAATTATGGTGTCAACTGTCAAATATTACATCAGTCGAGCATCTTTTAGAATATTTTTTTTCTCATTTACGCAACCTTTCCAAAATTACCAATTCGTACATGTATATTATGCAATTCTCTACGCGATGATTTTTTAAATGCTATTAAAACATTGTGTAAACTGCATTTGAAGTATATTAAGAGCTCAAAACTTTTTTAGAATAAACTTTGCCTGATAATTGTTACTCAAAAAGTACAAAAATATTGCAAGTTTACAAAAGTGTAAAAAGTTTGACAAATTGAAAATTAATCTTTATTTAAACTAATTAGGATATAGCCAGTGATGACTTTATTAGGGTGCGTACAAAGCGCCCCACAGCCCTCCTAAAAAACATTAAAAAGTGGCCCTCCAAACAAAATATTGCCCTATTTCTTTATAATAGCACCAGGATGTTTGCATCTGTAAAATAAAGACTTGTTTTAAAGATTATTTTATTTTGATGCACTAAAAAGTCGCTCCTTATTTTTCTTGCACCGGGCCCTTTTTTGTAAGGCCATCACTGGATATAGCTTGCATGTTCTTAGTTCTAATAACCCTACTACTAATTTGGTCAATCTGTTGTCTCTGCTAGACGTTCTTAAGAAGTATTTCTAATTTTCCGTCATATTACAATATGTAGGCCTAAAATAAAAACCAAACACTAAATTTTCAACTGGAGGACAATATCTGTGCATCTCTAATGGCGGTCAATTTAATCATTGGATAAGTTCTATAAGCATTCCAGCAAGCAAATAATATGAATGAATAAATACAAGTAACTTCAGATATAGATGAAAAATGATGAATTAGAGTTGACTTTGACATATTGTTGTTTGACATTTTTTATATTCAAAACTTAATTAAACTCAGTTAATTTTTTTAGGCTGTGCAACTTTATGTAACTGCGAAGGCAGAATCAGGGTATGATGATTTTTTTTAGGCTTCACTTTAATTTTACATGTGCAACTGCGCATGTAAAATTAAAGTGAAGCCTAAAAAAAATTATCATACCCTGATTCTGCCTCGCCAATTAACAAAGACTTTTTTTCATCTTCACTTTCATTTTACATATGCCCGCGGCCCGCGATAAACTTGCCAATAATAAAGGACCCACAATGGGTAAAAAGTAAAACAGGCCTGCTGTAAAAGAAAGATTTAAAAAATTGCATAAAGTATTGTGGCAACTTTCCAAAACAGACTTGGCAACTCTTACGAGTCGCGATCCTAGGTTGAGAAACGCCGGTCAACTGGTCGAATCTTTCAACCAATCAGGCGTCTTGTCGAAGAATTAAAATAACGAAAAATTTTAATTTGTCGTATTTTTCTCATGATTGTCGAACGAAAATTCAATAGAATGTTGATATTTTGTTCTAACCTATCAATAATTTAACCTTTGATGCACTTTTGTATAACAAAAAATTTATAAAAGTCCAATATTAAAAATTTTAAAACAATAAATTCTAATTTGGATTGTTGTTATTTTTTATAGAAGCTGTAAAGAAGCATCGTATTTCGAAAAATGCTAAATGGAACGAAATTGAAAAATGCGCTGCAAAGTGGCTTCGCGACAGCCGTGACTGCAACGGCAGAAGAATAAAAAGATCAAAAGCAAATTCCGACTGTTGATATTTTGTCATAATTTTTGTATGTTTAAATTTAAAAATAAAGTTTAAATTTAAAATTGTGATTTGTCAAAAATTTTAAAAACAAAAATATCCAAAAATTGGATTATTAAAATGAACTAGTTTTAATAAAGAATAAGTAATCCACTAAACAAAGCATGGTTTAATAGTTTTTTAGTCTTGTCTTTAACATTGTGTAAAATGTTGTAATTTTCCAAGCAATATTATTTAAAATCACTATAAAATCCGCGCAGGAAGTTGCATTAAGCCACCGTGAAAACCTTACAGGAAATGGGCATTAAACCATCATAAAAACCGTGCAGGAAATCGGCATTACACCACCGCGAAAACCGTACAGAAAGCCGATGTTAAACCACAGTGAAACCCGTACAGGAAATTGGCATCAGCCACCATAAAAACCGTGTAGAAAATCGGCGTTAAACCACCATAAAAACCATGCAGGAAGTCGGCATTAAGCCACCGCGAATCCCTTACAGGAAATTGGCATCAGCCACCATAAAAACCGTGTAGGAAATCGGTGTTAAACCACCATAAAAACCGTGCAGGAAGTCGGCATTAAACCATCATGAAAACGGTGCAGGAAATCGGCATTACACCACCGTAAATACCGTACAGAAAGCTGGTGTTAAACCACCATGAAACCCGTGCAGGAAATCGGAATTAAACCATTATGAAAACCGTGCAGGAAATCGGCATTAAACCATCATGAAAACGGTGCAGGAAATCGGCATTACACCACCGTGAAAACGGTACAGAAAGTTGGTGTTAAACCACCATGAAACCCGTGCAGGAAATCGGCATTAAACCATCATGAAAACCGTGCAGAAAATCGGCATTAAGTCGCCACGAAACCCGTGCGGTTAAACCCATGTGGGGCCACTTCAGGGCCCGCGGCCAAATCGATACGGGTCCTGTACGGGCTGCCCTCACAGGGCCCGCACAGTTGCCCGTACAGGGCCCTTGCGGGCCCTGCATTGCATTGTTGGCTGGGGTATTAAATGAGGTAAAAAAACTTTAAGCAACACTGATTAAAATAAAACAAACCTGGTTAAGATATTTTAAGAATTGACTTCAGAAAAAAATTTTGAAATTGTATCAGGACTTTATGTATAATTTTCTTTATAATTTCACTGTATGATTTTTTCTTTATAATTCATTAATTTTTTTGCGTTTTTCGATTGTTTATCATATTTATCTTGTAACAACTTAAAGTTTTTTGAAATATAATCATTATCTTATATTTCAGCTCAACCATAAAAGTATATTTTTTTACGTCTATAACTGTGCATAAATGTTTTTTCGCCAACTTTTTTAAATATAATGTCGCCGCTTGATTTATAAAAAATGAAAAAACTATAGAATTGTAATGGAATAACAAATAGACAATACTGCAGTGTCTCAATCTTTTTCGGCCATACCCCACTTTATCAACTCTAAAATTCAAATGTTTTTCCATCTAGCGATATAATACACCATATATTTTTAGAGTTTTGATTACCAGAACATGGTCCTATGATAAAAGTTTTACAATCATTACTTGGTGCAGATCTATTTTTAGTTATAACTAAGTTTTTGAGACGAAATCGCACAAATTGGACACATATTTTATGTGACAACCTTTTTTTTTTGGATTCTTACAATATTTTATCTCCGCCTGTATCGAAAATTTCTGGTGAAGACCTTTCCCCCCAAAAAAATGTTTGTTTCCTTAATCTTTATTTGTTGAAATGTTACGGCTAGTAAATCCCGAAAACAAAAACTTTGTTTTGCCAAAACACTTTAAAATCACATTGTTTTTGCTTTTCTTCCGTATCTAAACTTAGAATGTGCAGAAAATTGCTTCTAACTCTGCTATTCTGCCATTCAATAAATTTTGTACAGGGTGAAAACCCCAAGTGTGGACTTACAATTTATTTAATAATTAAAGATACAACACGAATAAAGCAAACAAAAGTGATATAATGAAAGCATAACCTTTTGACTTTCACTACAAATAAACATTATTCGAGGTGACAGCCCTTGGAGCGGATAAGTCGACGAAGTGTGGGGATCACTTGGTTACACGTGGCACGCAGTGTATTTGCCGGTATTTCTTCCCAACAATTTTCTGAAGTTTACGCTTTAAGGCCGCCACACTCCTATAGGACGTTGAACAGACCCTCTGCTCAAGCATGGACCATCCCACAAAATTCATGGGGTTCAGGTCTGCAGAGCCGGGAGGCCAGAGATCCTTGGGCGAAAACCTTTTGAAATTTGCCTGACATCAATCTTGGACCAATTTTGTCACATGTGATGTTGTACCATCTTGCTGAAATGTTATTCCATCTGGTTCTGTCTCAAAAACAACCCAGGGATGAACTGTCTCTTTTAGCATGTGTAAATAAATAAGTTGGTTTATTTTGACTCCTTCTTCGATGAAAATGAGGGGCGTGTTTAACCCGGAATTGGTCACACCAGCCCAGACCATTACTAAGGCTGGTTTTTGTCTTCTGAATGAAGATTTTTTTCAACAGGGACTGCTTCCCTGCTATCAGCCGATTAGCGATCATTATGACAATTGTGCACCGCCTAAACGGTGAATAATTTTTCTTCAGTCCAGAGCAGTGGAGGCTGTGTGCCATCGTGTAGTCTTTGAAGAAGCTCTTTCCCTCTTTGGAGTATCACCATTTTTGTTTGCTGTAAAAGGAGTTGCCGCTTCACTATTTTATGCGGGGTTTTCTTGAGATAATTTTTGAGCAATTTTTGCATCGTTACATGACTGATGTTCGTATCCTTGGCCAATTGCCTAGCGCTTCTGCAATACCTCTGAATCTTCTGCCGTATGCTCTTTATGAGTTGCGGAGTCCTTACAGGTCGAGGAGGAGTTGTTCTTACACGTAGAATGCTATTGCCTGTTTCTTTGATCCATTTTATCACTTTATACACATCAGATCGACTCACAATACCCTGCAAAAGCTTAAAAGTTTTAGAACCCATCTTTTCTTGGTGGGAAAGCCCCTTCGATCGTCTTACGTACCCTCCATGTCACAAAACTTAAAGCGTTTCCTTTATTTGGTAATAAGATTTGGTAGATAGATGCTATCAGCTACTTATTTAACCTGTAAAATAATAAAAATTAACATATTATTAATAATTATAAATTATACAAAATTAGTCCACACTTAGCGTTTCCACCCTGTATAATAATTTTTCTTGGCATAAAACTAACTATCTATGCCAGTGGCCACCAAACTAAGGCCCGTGAGGTGATTTTATCTGGCCCGCTGCATGTTGTCAATACTGTTTTTGTCACTAAAATCCAGTGTTTCAGACTTCAAACTATGGTCGGCGGGCCAAATTTCCCCCGCTAAGACTTTTTTAGCCGGCCCGCGGAGCTCTTTAAAAAACACTTTGAGCTACAGTTGGATAGAATTATGTCGGAAATGGCCCAGATTCAGTTTTTTATCTTTTTATGTTTTTAGAGAACAGATCAAGATTTTGGGAGAAAAACAGTAAAATCAGAGATCGAATCGAAGTAAAGACCTTTTTTTTAGAGATCGCTATCATTTTGGGAGAAAAACAGTGTAATCGAATCGAAGTAAAGACCTTCTTTTTTTTTTTCTTGAGATCGCTATCATTTTGGGAGAAAAACAATGTAATCAGAGATCGAATTGAAGTGAAGACCTTTTCTTTTAGAGATTACTATGATTTTGGGACGAAATTAAGTAAAGACTTTTTTTTTCAGAGAACATCTTGATTGGTAGAACAAATAGAGAAAGCCTTTGGCTTTGGCCTGAGGAGGCTTGGAAATATCTACATACGGCCCCCTGCTCGAAAAGTTTGGAGACGACTGATCTATGTTTTCACTGCTTGCAGCTTTTAAGCATAAAGTTTTAGAAATTTTTATTTTTTATTTATGAATGACTATTTCCGATTTTTTACGAGTATGTAGTCTATTCGTTATTTCATAACAATTCCAAAATTTTCTTTTTTTTAACCACTCGGCGACATCAAATTTTAAAAAGTTGTCAAAAAATATGTTTCCAGAAGTTGTAAGAATAGATGAAGGAAAATAAGAACAGATATGGGAAAAGAATTAAAAAACGCCAAAAACATAAATAAAATATGAAGAAACAGAATTCATGGCGATAACTTATAAAGTACAGCTGTGCAAAAATAAAGGAAAAATAATTCCAAAAATTTGATGAAATAAAAATAAATTCATTTCAAATTGTGTTTGCTTCAGCGAAATGCGATTTTATTGTTTTAGAACTGCTGGAACCTCTTGTTAAAACAGACAGAAGATTTTATTTGTCAAGTCTTTACCCTTAATGGACGTTCTTCATTTATCTCATTGAATTGGATTTTTCCTATGCATAATTACAATTATCTGTGTCCATACTGTGGCTGATGTATATCTGCATATTTATAAATAGAACCCAGTCATGCGCTCTTCAATATATTATAGAGCAGGGATGGCGAACCTTTTTCGAAAGTGGGTCAAAAAAGACAGTTTTATCAAACTTACCATAAAGTGGGCCATTTGTAAAATAAGTGAGAAACCTTTAATTTTAGCCAAAATTCAAGACAAAGACTAAAAAAAAGTCTTCATCTTTCATCAGCATTGAAAACCTCTAATTTTGGCCAAAATTTATGGTGAAGACTAAAAAAAGGTCTTCACTTTCCGTCAGCACCCAATCCGTCCTAAATTGATGTTGCAGACTAAAAAGTTTGTCATTGCAACTGCGTATTTATTCAATTTCCACCTAGTTGCTCGCGCACCTTTCACACCCCCAGTTTAAGAACTCTGGCTTAAGAGGAAATTGTAACATTGCTCCTATATAATTTTTTTCGAAAAAAAGATTAGGTGTCATAATTCCAGGAATTTTGGAACATTAGACGGGTCACTGAATTTTAACTGGTGGGTCACGCTGTAACCCGCGGGTCAGTGGTTCGCCATCTTTGTTATACAGTCAATTACCGAAGAATTGAACTGAAATAACTTCTGATTAAAGAAGAACTCAACGACGTTTCGTCCGTTGCATCGGGCGGATTTCTTCAGGTAAAAGCATCGGGCGGACTTCTTCAGCTTTTACCTGAAGAAGTCCGCCCGATGCAACGGACGAAACGTCGTTGAGTTCTTCTTTAATAAATATTACGCCTTTTGTATTTGTTGAAGTTTTACTTGCCTCTGATTTTACCAGAAGAACAATGAATTTTAAAATAAGTAATATCCCTAGTAACAGTGTTTATAAAATTAATTTGTGTTGCATCAAATGAACTTGCTATTCCTCGAAGCACAATTCACAAAGTTTTACATAAACGACTTCGGCTCCATGCTTACAAGTTACAAATTGTTTAAGCTCTTAAACCGGATGATCATCCTCGCCCAGCAGCTTTTGCTGAAGAAATAAAATTTTTAAACCATCTGTTAATGCTGTTAGTGTGAGGAGGGTCTTGTCGAAACTCATCGATATAAAGTGGCAACTCTGTTAAACATTTTTTTTAAATAAAGGTGCTTTTTTTAAATTTTGGTCCCTTCTTCCTAACAAAATGGCTTTCCGGCGCCACTAGTTTTTTAGTCCTTGAAAGGAACAACGCCACACGAATTTAAAGTAAAAACCTTGTTTTGTTCTATACCTGATTTTGTACTTGAAATGAAGCGATTTTGCATCCCTGTTGTAACTAGATGCATCACAGTTTTACTGCCGCATAGATTGTTTGAAATTGTTACATTAAAAAGTTGGGTAACAAACGAGACGGCGGGCTGTATTCTTTTAATAACTAATAATAATAACGAATATGACACTAGTTTTTTTAATGTTTTGTTTGGCGGGTCGGATCCGGCCCGCGGGCCATTGGTTGTCGACCCCTGCTCTAAAATCTAATCACAACCTCCTTAAAAAACATGAGCACCACTGTTGAAAACCTATGTATTAACAAGTGCAATTAAATAGATTTGAAAAACTTACAGTCATCTTCTGGATTATAAGATTTTGACGCACCTAAGAAACAAGACGATTTAATTAATACATAAAATTTTCTAATTTGACTTATTTCATAGAATATATTTTTCTCATCTGCAGGACAAACACAAAATCATTGAACTTTTTGTATCTTTATTGGGTTATGTAAGTTTTCGTTTACATCCAGTAAATTAATTGACTCACTTTGATATTTTTTCATCCAAGCAGTTTTTATCTTTATTTAATGTTATGAAAATATGCTATTTTAAAGATATTCAAAGAAACTTAAGAACGTGTTTCAAATCTTTTAGCATCAAAATAATCAGGTTTGTGACCCATGGATCAGGGTGTAAAATAGCCAGAAAAAAGGACTTTTGGAAAATTTTAGCTTTGAAGGTATCGGATATTTTTTGCCTGTTTTGGAATTAATAAAAGTTAATACAAAGATGCAATTTAACATAAAGACATGATAAATATGAAAGAGAGAGAGATCAAAAAGAGAAAAGGTTTTTCACCAAGACATTGCTCTCAGCAATACAGAAAGCAAAAAAGCATAGCAAAAAATCATATAAATACTCTTGATAAGCCTAGAAATTTACCTGTTTAAAACGAATTTTCAAAGTGAAATCGTGGCCTCTTAGTTGCACAATACCCTAAAATTCGGTCCTCTCTTATCACGTTTCAACTTTCTGATCGTGTCACGCTTTTAATTTTCTTTTTCGTGTCTGTTGTATTGTACTTGGCAGCGAGCGGCGTTGTTATACAGTGATTTTAATGATTCAAAACTATTTTTGATATCATTTGTCACACAATTATAGTTTCGTTTATTTTATATTTTTTAAACATAAACAACGCAGATGACTGTACTACGACAATTTTTGACGATTGTCGCTGGTTTCTCTGTATTAGGTAGAATAATTATTTCTCGCCATTATTTTTTTTAATAAATATTACGCCTTTTGTATTTGTTGAAGTTTTACTTGCCTCTGATTTTACCAGAAGAACAATGAATTTTAAAATAACAAATTAATTTTCTTGGGCTGCGATGAAATGCTACATGCACAGCATTATCAGTCTCTTCATCAATGCTTGGCCTACCCGATCTTTTGCGATCCAAAATGCTGCCGGTTTCCATAAAATTTTTAAACCATCTCTTAATGCTGTTAGTGTGAGGAGAGTATTGTCGAAACTCCTTTCTAAATTCACGTTGTACTGCAGTTGGTGATTTCAATTTATGGTACCAAAGAACCCATTGTGCTTTTTGTTGAATGGTCAACATATTTGATACTTTGTTGCAAACTTACGCTTTATTAAAAATGAATTATTCCTGCTTATTTTAATAATACAATAACCTGCAAAAAATAATAAAAAAAACTTTACGGTGGTATAAATCACTGTCGAAAATTTAAAGTTTCCACCTTATGCGGTTTTTGAGATATTAAAACTTTAAATGTGTGCAGGACTTTATGGACACCCTGTATATCTTTTACAAAAAAGTACAATAATGTACGTAGCTCACTACAAAAACGAGAGGTTTGAAGTTTTACGGGTGTACGGAGTTAGACGTCATAATAAGTATTTTACTATACTTAAACAAATCTATTCTGGTCGGCACGCATAAACAGTTTTTTTTAACTATTTTTTTTTAGTTCTAACAGTTTGTTTCCTCTATAAAGCTCGTCAGAAACCAATCAAAAATTTAAAAAACAAATACATAAGGTAAATCTTAACAAAGCGATAAAAAGTTGGCAAAAGAACTTGTTGTGTTTTTCTTTTTTAACACAATGCTTTAGTTTTAATAAACTACTCAGTTCGGAAACTGTCTTTAATTCTTTATTACTATACAAGGAATATGCTTACATTACAACGTGGTTCTCTCTCTATATCACGAGACAAAGAAGACAAAGAAAAGAGATTATCTCCTTAGTCATGTGACATACAATAGTGTTTCCATTTACATCACAACACCTCCCACATAACTTTCTAATCGACGATTAATACAAAAACACTTTTAACAATAACACATTTGTGGAAGATGTATCTCTTTGAAATTTACCCGTTAAACATTATAAGGGACTTTAATTTTGATTTTCCTCTTAGGCCGGTTTACCTTATCAGTATTAGTTTTGTTCTGGTTACCCCCATTTCCTAAAATAGTGTTGTCCCTAGAATTACTAATATCAGCAAATCGTTTACGCAGTTGGTCTACGTGTCTACGCCAGATGTGACCGCTAGAGGTTATCCTAACATTTGTATTGCGTGGTCCCAATACTTTTACAACGGTAGCAGGCGCCCAACGTGGTTTTTCAGTTTGTTTAGGTCCACAGATTAGTGCGTAGCATGACATACCTTCTTTGAATGGGTTACTATCATCAACATCTTTGTGGTTAGACCGAAGCTTTTCACTCATTTGTTTCTTCTGGGCAGCATGAGCTGGTGAAGGTAACAAGATATCTACTTTGGTTTGGATTTGTCTGCCATTCAACAGTTCTGATGGCAAATAACCACAAGGTAATGGTGTGCGTCTATACTGCATTAAGAATTCATGCAATGCCATTTTCGATGATAGTGTAGACTTTCTCAATGCTTGTTTGAAATTTTGAACAAGTCTCTCAGCTGCTCCATTTGTTGCAGGGTGGTATGGTGCTCCTGTTAAATGAGCTATCCCTCTCTCCTTGCACCAATCTTGAAAATATTTTGCCATAAAATTTGTTGCATTGTCTGTTACCAGACTGTGCGGATAACCGAAATGCTCAAATGTTTCCTCCAATAGTTCCATTGTTGATTTTGTGGATATTGAGGAAGTTGGATATATGCATGGATATTTGGAGTACGCATCAATAATTACAAACCAATTTTTTCCCATGAAATTAATAGCGTGATCTACATGCAGTCTTACCCACGGGTTTTCAAGTAACATCCAGGGGTGGTTGCTCATTTTTGATGGTTTATTTTGAAATTCCGCACAAGTAGTGCATTTTTCACATTGTTCTTTAATGTCAAGATCTATGCCAGGACGATAGACCTCAGTGCGAGCTAATTGCTTTATTTTCTCGATGCCAAAATGTCCAATATGTAACAAGTTTGACACCGACTCTCGAAGTTTTTGTGGTATTACTACTCTAGCCCCATAGAGTAAACAACCATATTCTACTGACAAAGAGTCAGACACTTTGCGAAATTTTCCAACTTCTACGTTAACTTGTTCTGGCCAGCCTTCTCGAGTGTATCGGATGACTGTTGTTAGTATTGAGTCCTTCGCTGTTTCTTTGCGAACGGTTTCTGGGTCAGTTGGTTTAAGCTGTGAGCTCAATGTTTTGACCATACTGATTATATTAACATCATCTTCTTGTTCTTCGATGTCAAATTGCTCGTAGGGCCCCGTGGGTAGACGACTCAAGGCATCAGCGTTGCCGTGATCAGAAGTTTTCCTGTACTCAATTGTATAGTTGTATTGTCCAAGCATTAAGGCCCATCTTGCAAAACGATTTGCAGCAAAAGCTGGGGTAGCTTTGCTCGGATTAAATAATGCTAACAAAGGCTTATGGTCCGTAACCAAAATAAATTTGCGAGCAAACAGATATTGATTAAACTTTCGGAGGGCAAAAATTATCGACAATGCTTCCTTCTGTATCTGGCTGTACTTTTGTTGAGTTTCAGACAGAGTTTTGGAAACATTGGTAATTGGCCGTTCCGATTCATCTGGAAAGCGATGGAACACTGCTCCAATTCCTACACTGGATGCATCGCATGATACTCCAATGGGCAGTGATGGGTCAAAGTGTGCCAAGACCGTTTCTGTGCTGAGCATTTGTTTCAAAGTGGTGAAAGCAACTTCTTGTTTTTTGTTCCAACTCCACTTTGTATTGTTTCTGGTCAATTTGTACAATGGCTCAGTGACCGTGGCAAGGTTAGGCAAAAACTTGCTATAAAACTGAACAGATCCCAAAAATGATTTGAGACTTGAAACATTGTCAGGTCGAGGCATGTTGCGTACAGCATCTACTTTATTTTCTTTTTTTTATACCTTTTTGTGATAATATGTGGCCCAAATATTCCACACTAGTTTGAGCAAAGACGCATTTTTCTAATCCACATCTTAACCCTTTGTCTTGAAGTCTTTGCAGCAATTGACGTAAATTGTGCAAATGGTCTTCAGCATTATCACCGCTCACCAAGATATCATCTAGATACACGCCACTCCCTTAAGGTCTGAAGTTAACTGTGACATTATTTCTTGAAAATAACCCGGGGCTGAACTTATCCCAAAAGGTAAACGTTTTTGTAGTAACACTCTTCTGTGGGTGCTGAGTGCTAAACGTTTTTGACTCTCTGAGCTCAAAGGAATTTGGTTATATGCATCAGCCAAGTCAATTTTGGTGAAGCCATAGCCTCCCCCTAGCTTATTCATTAGTTCCTCAGGGACAGTTATGGGTTGCCGGTGTGTTTCTAGTTGAGAATTCACCGTGACTGAGTAATCCCCGCATACTCTAAGAGATGGTACTGTTTGCCCGGGCAGTAGCGTTTTTCTTATAGGTACAACTGGTGTGCCATAATCATTGAACTGAACAGGTTCCCACACCCCTTTGGAAATGCCTTGCTCGTAAGCATGAGACAAATCTTCCTGTATTGCGAATGGTACAGGACGCGGTTTGCAAAAAATTGGCGCAGCATCACATTTAAACTTAACATCAAGTTCGACATCTTTTAAACAACCAAGTTCATTTTTGAACACTTCAGGAAACGATTCGCATAATTGTTTACATGCACTTTGCAAGCTAGTATCATTCTCAATACATTTATAAATATGTTTACTAGTTATTTGTTGTATCATAAAAAAGTAAAAAACTGCGTCTGTGTTATTGTAAAATACTATAACTGGCTATAGTACAATATTTTACAGTACAGTACAGTACAATACAGTACGTATAGAGTAATTTATTTATGATGTTCCGACTTACACCGCGTTACACCGCGTCTTAAGAACGGATCAACGTCGTAAGTCGAGGACCCCCTGTAATTTCATGATTTAAGATTTAAAATAGTTTTCTATTTTATAAAGTTGTCAACCATTAATCATTAATATTTTATAGATTAAAGTATTAGATCTTAATGGAAACAATATCGGTTACGAGGGAGTGATTGCGCTCTCCAAATGTATTTATCTAATTGATGAGGTTAGTATTAGAGATTGTGGCGTCACACAGGAAGGAGTAAGGTTGTTGGCCGATGCACTGGTGACGTCGAATCATCACATGAGTTGTAAAATAGAATTTAAAAGAATGATATTGGTTGAATGTTACGATGCAATATGTTATAAAAATTAAAATAACTTTTTGTTAATTGTTTAAACATTTTAAATAGTTATAATAAAATATTAAACTTTAATTAATTGAATTTATTAACTGATTATATTCGTATCACTTTAATGTTAATTTAAATGTTTTTTTAACTTGATTGTTTTCATATAAATATTTGATTAATTATTACAATGAACAATTTTATATAATTTCATGATTTAAGATTTAAAATAGTTTTCTATTTTATAAAGTTGTCAACCATTAATCATTAATGTTTCATAGATCAAAAAATTATCTCTGACTAAAAACAAGATTGGTGACGAGGGAATGATTGCGCTCACAAAATGTATTTATCTAATTAATGAGCTTTATATTGTTAATTGTGGCGTCAGTAGTAATAAATGCGTCATTTGGTGACCTTCTCAATGTGGAGCGGTAGAGCGCGGTGGAGCGCTGACGTCATCGCAGGAGCGGTGGTGGAGGGTGGCGCGAGAGAGCAGTGGCGGATCCAAATCCTATTCTGAATCCTATTCCGAATCCTACTCCTATTTCTAATCCTACTCCTATTCCTAATCCTACTCCTATTTCTAATCCTACTCCTATTTCTAATCCTATTCCTATTCCTAATCCTATTCCTATTCCTAATCCTACTCTTATTCCTAATCCTACTCCTATTTCTAATCCTACTCCTATTCCTAATCCTACTTCTATTTCTAATCATACTCCTATTCCTAATCCTACTCCTATTCCTAATCCTACTCCTATTCCTAATCCTACTCCTATTCCTAATCCTACTCCTATTCCTAATCCTACTCCTATTCCTAATCCTACTCCTATTCCTAATCCTACTCCTATTCCTAATCCTACTCCTATTCCTAATCCTACTCCTATTCCTAATCCTACTCCTATTCCTAATCCTACTCCTATTCCTAATCCTACTCCTATTCCTAATCCCACTCCTATTCCTAATCCTACTCCTATTTCTAATCCTACTCCTATTCCTAATCCTACTCCTATTCCTAATCCTACTCCTATTCCTAATCCTACTCCTATTCCTAATCCTACTCCTATTCCTAATCCTACTCCTATTCCTAATCCTACTCCTATTCCTAATCCTACTCCTATTCCTAATCCTACTCCTATTTCTAATCCTACTCCTATTCCTAATCCTACTCTTATTCCTAATCCTACTCCTATTTCTAATCCTACTCCTATTTCTAATCCTACTCCTATTCCTAATCCTATTCCTATTCCTATTCCTAATCCTACTCCTATTTCTAATCCTACTCCTATTCCTAATCCTACTCCTATTCCTAATCCTACTCCTATTTCTAATCCTACTCCTATTTCTAATCTTACTCCTAATCCTAATCCTATTTCTATTCTTATTCCTATTCCTAAGAAAGACGATAATCCTGAGTTTGACTCCCAAAAAAGACAGCGAAGCTGTAAATCCTAACCCTAAGAAAAACAGCGGTCCTGAGTTTGACTCCCAACCAAGACAGCGAAGCTGTAAATCCTAATCCTAAGAAAGGTCCTAAGTTTGACTTTCAACCAAGTCAGTATATACCCTAACTCTAAGAAAGATCCTGAGTTCAATTCTTACCCAAGCAGTAGAAATCCTAACCCTAAGAATGTCAGAGTTTGATTCCTAACCAAGACAGTATAATCCTTAAACTTAAGAAAACCAGTAGTCCTGAGTTGGATCCCCAACCAAGATAATAGAAATTTAAATCTTAAAAAAGTCAGTGGTCTCGAGTTTGATTCTTGACCAAGACAGGTGTACAATTTCAAACTTAAATCTTAAGAGAAACAGTGGTTTTGAGTTGGATTCCTACCCAAGACAATAGAAATCTAAATCCTAAGAAAAACAGTGGTCCTAAATTGGATTCTCAAGCAAGATAATAGAAATCTAAATTCAAAGAAAGTCAGTGGTCCTGAGTTTGTTCGCCAATCGGGCAAGTTTGGACAAATCAGTTTTGTTGTGCAATACTCAATTTTCCCATGGGGAATTCCCTAGGTTTTTACCAGGTTTGTTTGTATAAGTTTTTTTGCAAAACTATGATGCAATCCATAATGGTAGGTATATAAAGCAGAGTTTGTTTGTTTTTCTATTAAGCTAAAAAATATGGATCAAGATTGTGTTGATGCTGCAGCGATATCTGATACTCAAAACTCCGAAGCTATCAAAAGAGAATGGGAAGCGCAAATGTTTCGTTGTTCCTCTCCGCAAAATCCGCTTATGTGTGATGAAGAGGATCGCATGAGAACCTTTCCTTCCTCTTGGTGTGATTAGGAGCGCCCAACGCCACGCGAAATGGTGGATGCAGGTTTTTATTATAAAGGTTCTGGCGACCGTGTTCTTTGTTTTTATTGTGGTGGAGGTTTGTTTTACTGGAAACCGCATGACAATCCTTGGTACGAACATGCAAAGTGGTTCCCTATGTGTGAATTTGTTTTGAAAAAACAAGGAGAAAAACTATGTGGAGAAAGTATGTCAGAAACATTCGGATTTGCATCGACCAGGCATAAAAAATCCAACTCGAACCATTGCAGCGAACCACTTATGTAGTATGTTGTTTGATCAAATGCGAAACAATGCGGCAGCAAAGCAAAGAAATCAAAAATTAGAGGATCTTATGCTGTTTGATCCTCATGTAAAATACGCAAAAAATATTGGGGTGGAGGACACCAAGATCCGTTGTGTGCTATTGAAGCAAATGGAAAAAAATCAATGCAATTTCTCCAATCGTCAAGAATTGTTAAATGCTATCTTAGATTAAAAAAAAGACGACAAATGTTTAAAGTGTAAAAATGCAGAAAAAAATGCAGTATGCATGCCATGTGGGCACATGGTGCTTTGTTGGACATGCGTTCAAGACACCCCCTCTTGTTGGTTGTGTTCCCAATGGATTTCTGAAAAAATTCGCGTCTTTCAATGTTGATTGTGTGAGGTTAGTGTGACATAAGACTATTTCAAAACGTTGCGCAAGATTAGTGTAACGTAAGGCTATTTCAAAACGTTGCGCAAGATTAGTGTGACGTAAGACAATTTGAAAACGTTGTGCAATATCCGTTTTGTTGGTTATAAAAAGAGAGACGTTTGCAAAACTTCACATTATGGAAACGTATACGAGTCAAGCGGACGATCTTTATCAAGAAGCAAACGAAATCGAATACCCCCACTACGTTCCTCCTTATACAAGTTGTTACGAAAGTTTGTTAGAATTTGAAGAGATTATCACCAGAGCAAGAGAAATGGAAAGTGCAGCTAGAGACATTCGAAAAAAATTTCAGGAAATTGCTGCATCTGGACTGCCGATACCCACTTCATCGCTATTGCGAAAAGCGATTATTAGTGTCAAAAGAGGTAAAGTCATGTTTTCAATGGATCAACTTGTTCAAGTGGTTGATGTGATGATGGAGAATCTTCCTTACATCCTTTTTCGTCCCAAATCCGAAACAAAAGAATATGTTGTTTTACCATTCTGGTCCACCAACATGGACGATGCTGCTTGTGAAGTACAAAAAAAAATGGAAATCATCAAACAAGAAATAGCAGTGGATCAGTTTCAATTGCGTTGTGTGGTGGAAAATGTGCCAACTGCAAGACGTCAATTTCTCTACTTACTCAACAACTACACCTTTTTAAAAGTGCAAAAAGACGATGTCTGCCACCTGCCTCCAGACAACCACGAACAACTGGAGACCTTTGTCAAGCTTTTAACTGAACCTGAACCAAGGAAAAAGCGAAAAGTGGATTTTATTGCAAGCACGCCTTGATTTGTTTTTTGTATTTTATTAATAAACGATATGTGTACAATCAATGTTGTGATACATCACGAATAAGGCGAGAGATAGAGCGATCGTTTTCAGTTAGATTTGACGTAAAATCAGATACAATAACATGCAAAGGTACGCTGCGACAACGAAATAAAATAAAATAGACACAATAATGACCACAAAAACTGGAAAAGTACGCTTGTAAGGTTTTGCGATTGTAAATCCATCCTGATAAGGAGTAGGCATCCATGTAAGACTCGAGACCGACCAAGGTAGGGGGTAGTCCATAACTATCAAAATATTCTCCTCGACCGCGTTTGTTGAAATAAATCGCAACCCAATGTTCTCCAGGTTCACTACTCGGGTCCGAGTTGATGACGTAGGCAGACGGAAAAGTAGGTTTTTTCAACTGATCCAAAGCACAGACTTTTTTAAAGATGGCTTTGCTTTTGAAATCCTTCTTGAGCAAGCGTTCGATTTGCAACGTGTTCATGCCGCATAATCAAAAGCAACGTTTCTGTCTTGATCAATCTCCAGCAGGTTGTCGTGTTCGGCAAACACAATGACCGTAAGAGTACGTGCAGTAGCAGTAGCAAAATGAATTTCGATGCGTATGTTACCATGCTTTATCAATTCAAAACCGACCTCACTGGAATCCATTTGGGGTGTGAGATCAAAAGCAAACAAAGCACAACCGTCTTTGTACTGTTTTCGCGAAATAGCATTTCCTGTGTCACGATAATATTGACCCGTTTGCGTAAATAAACGAACGTAACTTCGAATAAAACGATCGTTGGTAAAATCTGGTTGCAGTGGTTTGGAAGGGATTTGAACTCCGTCACGGTAAATCGTCATGAAATTGATGCTGTTGTGTTTGAAATTAAAAGGAGATTTGGTGATGACACCGTTGTAAGCGTCATTGTCCACTACACCGACCACCATTCGTGTGGGCAATTGACCCAAAAACAAATTTTCTTTGGTGATGCTTCGATTCCCAGACGGCACAGTAAAGCTCTTGACTTCCACACGTCGAAGCGGATATTTTGCAGTACCGTATTGCAAGGCTTTGACATGAGCAAGCTGTACGGCGAGATTGGGTTTTACTTTGCGAACAAACAAGGTCACTTCTTTCAAAGACACTTTGTTATCTGCTTGGTTTGCGTTTCCATGCAAGCAAAAAAGATCGTTGGAACAAATCAAACGCAAACGTACTTCGACACCGTTCAACAAATATCGATTTTGAAAGAACAAATCGAGACGCAATTTTCCCATCATATTCATTTCTTTGCTTTCTGCAGCCAAAGCTTTTCGTTTGGTATAACCTAGGTTGGTGGCTCCACGAGTATCGAAATGTTCTGACGTGTTACGGTGCCACAACAGAGCAGAAAGTTGGGACTTTTTTGCTTCTTGTCCAAAACTAAGCAAGTTTTCAATATAAGCTCGATAAGGGTAATTGTTGTTGGATTGTGTCACTAGCGAACCGTTCAAATAAACATCCACTTGCGTCCATAGTGTATGTAAAAAATTACATTCAGGCGCAATTTCCACATTCTCTGCCAAATCAGCTCCGGCTGCAGTAGTCACGCTTGCACGCACATAAAGAAAGCTATTGGTAAGATCAATGTAGTTGGAGTTTTCAGCACTAATCGTAAATTCAATAGGACCTGTGGAGGCCAATACAGATACAGGGTGGTATTCGGTGAAACTTTCTTCCTCCAAACTAGTTTGACTTGGTGGCACCGAAAACAAATCCAGTTGAGAGGTGGTGGATTCTGCCGAACTGGGGTGTACTAACGTCGCCATGGTTTACGAGAAAATGTCGCGATGTCTCTTGCGTTTCTTCTTTTGTACTTTTCTCGGCGCTGCTTTTCGCTTTCCTATTTTTTGTTGAGCCACTTGTAAAAGATTGGAACCGGCAGCTCTTGCTTGATCGATGGCAGCTTGTTTGGCATTTTTACCGTGTAAGACATCGGAAGCAAACTCGACACCGCTTTGTAAAACTTGTTTTCCCAGGGTTTTGGCACCTTTTTTGACCAAAGGAAGAACACTTTTGGCAATGGAGCTAAACAGATTACCTAGTCCGTAACATTGTTGCACTCGTGCCCCCGCAAAATAAGGCATTCCATGACCGACTTGAGATAAATAATAGTTTTCGTAAGCTTTTGCATCACAACAATATTTGACCCGCATGTTTCTGCTACCGTAGATTTTTTACAATAACCACGTTTTCCTTTGCATCTGGTTTTTATAACGAATTTAGTTTTTTGGGGCGTAAATGCAAAGTCACAATCACTTTTCCCTTGCGAAAACGAATTCGTTTTCCTTGATCGTCACGAAGCGAGATGTGGATGTCACTAAGATTTTTCTTTAAGACGGGATGGTACTGTATTTTGTCATATCTTTTGGAAACATAGGCACCCGGCTTCCCTGTTGCAAGAGTATGACCAACCGTTCTGTGTTCGATAACATCGCAATAGACATAGATGGCGTTCACGGTGTCTACGTTGGCAACGCTTGCCGAAGTGTACTCTCTGATTTCCCGATACCAAACCTTTCGAAAACCCAAAATAGAAGCCTCACCACCACATCTGGTTCGTAAGCGTCACCACCACATCTGGTTGCGCGGTACCATTACGGTCGGTCGTAGGTGCTCCTTTTTTGTGTTGGATGGACATGGTGGTTAGTTGTGTTTGAGAATTGTAAGTGAGATCAAAGAAAAAGTCGATTGGTTGCGTCAACATTCCTTCGCTGACCAACGCTTTGTTTCTATCTTGAAACTCTCGTCTCATTTCTTGAAGTATCTGACGCACGATATGTTGAGGTTGTTGATAATAACCTGCTGGAAGCACTGCTACAAATTCCAAAGCACCGCATTGGTAGAAAATGTAACATTGGTTGTTGTCAATGTTGTACCAAGTGTTGGGGTACAGAATCTCGGACAAACCCAACTCCCACGATCCAGACAAATTGATTTCTTTCGGCAAGTGAACCATGTAATCCGAAAGTCTGTTTTCAGGATAAATGTCCATGGACGAATTACTGGGGAGGGTGAGGAACATGTTTGGTAAGAATAGGCGACGGGAGCAAATAACCTACAGAGCTACTAAGCAGACTAATCCAGAGTTCTTTATTGTTGTTGCTTTGTGTTAAATTGTACAAGCTGATCGAAACCACAATATAAATTACCAAAACTTGAGCACCAAACAAAACAATGTCAAAGGTTCTCAAAGGAGGCATACCATGTCTTTTTCTGACACCCAAGAATTAAAAGAAGCAGGATATCCACACCACTTTACTAAAAATTCAACACCTTTCTTGCGCTTGCGTTGATGGAGAATACGCTCGATTCGAAACACGTCATCCTTTTTATAGATTTTCTGCAACTCTTTTTCGTAACAAGTCCCTTCCAACCACTCACCTTGTAAGTCTTTTATTTTGTAATAAGGAGGATTGTTTCGAAACACTTGAGCAACTTGAAACAATTCGTCCGTCCAACCGGGTAAGTAACCTTTGCGGAACCGCATTCGAGCCATGGACAGTCTGACTTGATCACCTACTTTCAATTTTGGTTTTCTTAACTCGGTCGGCATAGAGCGTGAGCCAAACCGCTTCTTGGTTTTCAGAGTTGACTGAATTTGGAGCACGTCGAATGGATCGGTGGTAGGTGTTGTTAAGTTTGCTACGTGTATCGTCAGTAGCCGCGGTCTATTTTTTTATCAGTCTATGGCTGTCGTTATTAACTTACCTTAGTTAAACCTATATCTTACTTAATCTTTAAGAATATAAGAAAAATTTATTGGCAAGGTCTAAGTAAAGGCAATTTAGAACAAGCACAGCTAAAATAAACCAATTTTAAAAATATTCAATGACTACGCTACTGACCACGTGCATTACAAACTTAAACCAAAAACTTAAAAACCAGAAAGAAAAAATTTAACACAGTTAGATGCACATGGATCAAGTGGTCAATGTTGCCATTATATAAAAATGAAATTGCGTTTCTACCATACCCACCCCCAAAACCGGAAGTTAAAAACTGAAGATTTTTTAATTTAAGAAACGCAATTAAAAACTTCACCTAGCACAATAAATTACACTAAATATACTGTAAATTAATGCCCCTCCCAAAAAAAAAATTATTTTGAACAATTAGTTTTAGATCTAGCCACATACTATGACAACGCTATAACAAAGCACGCGAAATTCGCAACCATAGCTATTCAAACAAACAAACAAACAAACAAAGAAACACTTTACTATAAGGCATGAGAAAAAGTCTTGTTATGGGTTTACATAACCCTCCAACAAACAGAGTTTACGAATGTCTCGAACAAACTCACTTCCATCGGCTGTCCGAACCAGAACTCGGCGACCAGATAAAGGTTGCTATCTGGCATCACTTCCTTTACGATGGCCTTTGGCCAATGACCTCTCTTAGTCGATTCATCAACAATCAAAACGAGATCGCCAGGTTTTAAACTGGGTACCGTTCCAAACCATTTATGACGTGGCTGCAAAAGTGGCAAGTACTGATTTATCCACCGCTCCCAAAAAAGGTCAGCCAAATATTGAGTTTTTCTCCACGAGCGCCGATAGCCATCAGCCTTTATAAACACATCAAACGGTGCGTCACTTTCGACTGAGCCGGAGAGGATCATACTTGGTGTAATTGTCGATAGATCATCTGGTTTGGATGGCAATTGTGTTATCGGCCTGTCATTTAGGATCCGCTCAATTTCGGTAATAAGCGTGAGCAATTCAAATTCATCGAGGGTTGCTTCTCCGATCAGCGAACGCATTATTTTACGAACAAGTCGAAAGAATGTTTCATAAAATCCTCCTTGGTGTGAACTACGAGGAGGATTGAAGTGCCAGTTAACATTCTCTCGCAGAAGAGCTTTATATACGGATTTAGACCTTAAATTTTTGGCTCCTTTCTTTAGCTCACGTTCAGCAGCAACAAAATTTCCGCCGTTGTCGCTGTAAACATCTGATGGTCTAACGTTTCGGCGATTGCAAAATCTTCTAAATGCTTGAATAAATGCATCAGCGTCAAGAGCTTGAACAACTTCAAAATGAACTGCTCTTGTAGCAAGGCAATTAAAAATGCACACGTATCTTTTTACGCTGCTTCTGCCTATTCTAACGGTTAACGGACCCATCAAATCAGTTCCCACAGCCTTAAATGGAGTTGATTTAGTCACTCGATCTGCCGGCAAGTTTCCCATTTGCTGCTGATTTGGAGACGTTTTCCAAAAACGGCACTTTACACAGGACTTTAAAATGTTATTAACCGCAGATCTGCCGTTGAGAATCCAGTACTGTTTATACATGGCCGTCAATACTTGAGAACAACCCATGTGCCCTTCGCGCTCATGATACATTAACACCAAAGGCTTTGTGACGGGATGTTGATTAGGCAATATGATAGGGTGCTTTTCTTCCAACGAGAGAGTTGAGCGTTGCAATCTTCCGCCAACTCGTATAATTCCGTCAACAAGATAAGGATTAAGAGTTTGCAACTTTCTCACACTAGGATTATCGCGCAGTTGTTGTTCAGAAATTAATTTCACCGGATCGTGAAACCCTTCGTGATTACGCAACACAGGTATGATATCGCCAAAAACTTGGGATTGAGCGACTCTGACAATGGCTCTTTCTGCTCGAATCATTTCTGCCACCGTGATTGATTGTTGATTTGGTGTCGCATAATGTGGATTAGACTTCATTTTCAAAAATTCGATAAAGCGTAACAACCATATTACTGTTCGCTGCAAATCCTTAAAGTTTGAATATCGTCGGAACAGCCGATGTAAGCAGTCTGAACTTTGAGGGAATTTTAGCTGAGTCATACAAACTTCAGTCTTCTTGACTTCAGGGTCGTCTCCGGAGAGTTCCTGCAAGAAATCTGGCTGTCTTGGCCAGTCAACAGCAATATTACGTAAAAACATTGGACCGTGAAACCAAATATCGGCAGATTGACATTTATCAGGCCAAACACCTCTGGATGCAAGATCCGCAGGATTAGACGCAGTAGGAACAAAATGCCAATCATTTACGTTAGTCAAAGAATGAATTATTTCTAGACGATTTGCTACAAAGGTTTTAAATCTTGCCGAGGTATTGTTAATATATCTTAACACAACAGTTGAATCAGTCCACAGAAAAACACGCGAAAATTTAAAATCACACTCTCGAATAACAAATTGCGAAATTTTAGCGGCGAGAACAGCAGCAGTTAATTCTAAACGGGGTACACTGACCGGTTTTAGAGGCGCAACTCGCGACTTGCCAAAGACAAAACAACACTGCGTAGAATTATCACGATAAACAGTTTTTACGTAAGCTACAGCACCATAGCCTAACATGCTGGCGTCAGCAAAAACATGCAATTCAAATTTAATAACGGTTCTGCCCATAATGGTGAAACTTCTAGCAATAGAAATCGCTTTAAGTTGAGGCAACGCCTTTACCCACGCGTCCCACTCAGAACCTATGCCATGTTTGTTTTTAAGATCATCGTCCCATTCAAGCTCAGCTTGACAAGCTCTCTGCAGCATCTGCCTAGCTGGTGGCAAGAATGGTTGTATCAAGCCCAAGGGATCATACGTTTGAGAAATAGTAGACAAAATACCCCTCCTCGTACAGGGCCTTTCCTTGAGATTTACGTTCACCCTCATTCGATCCGTAGCTGCATCCCAGAAAACACCTAGGGCCTTCTGCGAAGGAAGTCGGCACTCATCAAGATCGATATCAGATGCAAGGTCTTCCTGCGGAATAGAACTCAAAACATGTTTGTTATTAGACAAAAACTTGGTAACGTGAAAACCACCACCCTTTAGTAGCTCACACAACTGTGACACAAGATTAATAGTTTTTTCAACAGACTCACATGATCGGCAAATGTCATCAACATAGACATTTCTCATTACCGTCTGAATTGTTTCATCGTCTGCTCCCGAGAGATTGTCAGTGGCAGTCATACGTAGCGCGAACGCAGCACAGCACGGGGACGACTTCGCACCAAAAACATGAGTGCGCATTAGATAGTCTACCGGTGGTTGATCGAGGTCGTTATCTGGAAACCAGAGAAATCGAAACACGTTTTGATCTCGCTCATCAACAAAAACCTGTGAAAACATGGCTTTAATGTCACATACTACTGCTATAGGATGCTGTCTAAACCTCAACAGCACGCCTAACAAGTTGTTGGTCAAGTCAGGTCCATGAAGTAACATATCATTCAACGACACATTGTTAAACCTTGCACTGCAATCAAATACCACTCTAAATTTTGTTAGAATAGAGGTGCAATGATGAGGAATGTAAGATATCTTTCCTGGGGAAGATGAAACTTGATCTAAAATTCTGACAGCATAATTACAATCAATATATTCCATCATTTTTTCACAGTATTTTTTGAATAAGTTTGAGTCATTTAGAAATCTTCGTTTTAAGCTCAGCAAACGCTTTAGCGCCATCTCGCGGTTATTGGGCAACTTTGGTTCATCATCGTTCCATAATAAACCGATCGAATAATGTCCGTCAACCCTTTTTACAGTCTTTTGCATTACTTCTAGAGCGCGCTTATCTTCTACTGACAAGGCTGGTACTTGAGGTAATCCTAAGTCCTTAAAATCTTGATTTAATAAGTCCAGTATCTGTTTGCAGGATTCCTCTTTATCTAAAAAGTTTACCATAAGTTTAGGTGTATCTATTTCTTGATCACCATCGTCCTTGCCATACACTGTCCATCCTAAGTGAGTTCGAAGACCTGTTGGGTTACCAGGTGCACCAACTCTTATGTCTTGGGGAAGATATGCTTGATGCAGGTCACTGCCCAGCAATAACTCTAACCTTTGATTTTCAATTTCTGGAAACTTCAGGTCCCGTAAATGTGAATAACCCTGAACCATCTCATGCGTAGGAATACTGGAGCTGACGTCAACAATGCTATCTTGCACTAAAGCATCCTTGACCATAAAAGCACTTTCTTCTTCAATTCCTTGTATAGCCAGGAAATCGACCTTTTTCTTTTCGTGAGTGATTGCGTTTGCAGTTATTAGCTCGACGTTACCCCATTTCACAGGCACTCCAAGTCGCTCAGCCAGCTCTGCAGAACACATATTTACACTTGATCCCTCGTCAATAAACGCATAGGTGCAAATATATTTTGATGGGTCGTCGTACCACACCTTAACTGGAACGACCTTAAAGATTGTTCGGCCAGAAAATGAAGATGCACTATTGTTACAAGAAGTGCAAGCGGCCAGGTTTTTTTCTTGTCCTGCGATGCGGGAAGATTTGTTTGGTCTTCGATGTCCGCGTGCAATAACAGATTGTGCCGCCTTCCACATTTTTTACACTGAACTTTCCATCGGCCACTCTGTGCCCAGTTCGAAGGCAATTAAAACACAACTTAAAAGTTTGTGCTAAACTTAGTCGCTCCTTAATCGATTTACTTTCAAAGACAGCACATTTCCAAATCTCATGATTTTCGCTGCACAACACACACAATGGAGGTTCTACTGCAGGCTTTATTGGGGCGAGATGTTGTTGAGCAACACACGTACGCTTACACACATTATTAATCACACCTTGATTATTATTAGACCTTCTAACATTACCTTGTGACAAAAGTTGACCATAAGCGGTATCGGCTTCTGAAGCAGCGTTTTCGACAAGTTCCCTTAGCTCTGTAAACGTTCCCGAACCTTTATCAACAATCGAGACAAACTGTGATTTCAATTTGTAAGGCAGCCGTTGAAATACCTTTTGAAGTAGATCATCATTATTTAATAAGTGAGATTCGCGCCAACCAAAAAAGCTTGTCTCACATTTATACATTTTATCACACAAATCTATCAGCGCCTTCGCATCCCACTCCTTTATTGGCGGGCCTTCCAAATCCTGCTTAACTAAACTCATTAATTTGGTTCGGTTTCCAAATCTTTTATCTAGCCGCGACCAAGCCATATTATACGCTTGTTCTCGATCTTCTAAACACGAAAGACCGGCTATCACCTGCTGCGCCCTTCCGACACACGCTTCCTCAAGAAAAGCAAATCTAATATCAAAGTCCAGATACTCATTTTCTATCATTCTTATAAAATTTCTCTTAAACGTGAGGTACTTTAAAACATCGCCATTAAATGTATCTAATTTTAATCTTGGGCCAGGCACTAGAGAACTATGCGGAGGCATCTTATTTTCAAACGCTTTACTAGTTGTTGGTGCCATAGGTTGCAAATAAGAATTGCTTAGTTTAAATTCATCAATATCTGATTTTTGTTTGAATAAATTAGTGGTAATTTTATTCTTTACTGGCTCAAAGGATTTGGTTAAATTTTCGGCGTTAGGTATACGAGACCAAGAACATGATTCCAAATTCTCTCCCCTTGAAACAATCGAACAAGATTCTGGTCGAGATTTATCGCAATTATTAAGCAAAGCACTACATGACCTTGATAAGGCTCGGGCGTCATCCAACAGACGTTCAGCACGCGCTTCAAGCTCATCTCCGCATTGTTCAACGTTATCCAAAGTAATTAAGTAAATAGAACACACTTGTTCTTCTAGAGCAAGAACCTTACCTTCAAATAGTTTAAGGTTATCATCTTTAACATTATTCTTAATTTCAAAAAACTCCTTTGAAACCGCTACAAGTTCCATTTGAAACATTAAAATTTTCCTTTTGTGCGTCTTTACACAAAACTTAAAATCTTGCTGAATATATTCATCCGCACTTTCCTCTACCTCTGCAGAAACCAACTCTGGTTTCTCAGCTGTTTTTATTTCAGGTTTAGTACCTTTCTTAACCATAATCTCTTAAACAATCTAACCTTAATGAATATTTTTAAAATCTTATGTTAAGTTTGCTACGTGTATCGTCAGTAGCCGCGGTCTATTTTTTTATCAGTCTATGGCTGTCGTTATTAACTTACCTTAGTTAAACCTATATCTTACTTAATCTTTAAGAATATAAGAAAAATTTATTGGCAAGGTCTAAGTAAAGGCAATTTAGAACAAGCACAGCTAAAATAAACCAATTTTAAAAATATTCAATGACTACGCTACTGACCACGTGCATTACAAACTTAAACCAAAAACTTAAAAACCAGAAAGAAAAAATTTAACACAGTTAGATGCACATGGATCAAGTGGTCAATGTTGCCATTATATAAAAATGAAATTGCGTTTCTACCAGGTTTTGTTGTAAGATTCAACCAGAGCAGGCAGCACTTCCACATATCTTCGGCTGTTGGTGTACGTAAAGTAACGCCATAGTTTCTCTTTCAAAGTGCGTATAAATCGTTCAGCAATGGATGCTTTGGTGTCGAAATTTTGAGTGTGAAAGTGTTCCATGTAATATTGTTTTAACCACGTTTGAAAGGGTCGATTCAGAAACTCACGTCCCATATCTGTCTGCAATTTTTGAAACTTACCAATTTCAGGCATCAACTGCTCAAAAGCCTGGATCATGTCCGAGCTTGATTTGCTTTTCAAGTAAGCAGTAAAGGCTTTTTTCGAGAACACGTCAATGACCACCAAAATGTATTTATAGCGGTCATTGTACGACTTGAGCAAAGAAAAATCAATGAAATCGGCTTGCATTTGAATGTTGGCGCCAGGTACAATCATTTTTCTGCGCTTGAAATTTTTTCGTACGGGTTTGTGAAGCGTATAAGTGTCTTGTGATTGCAACCATTGTTGGGTTGTTTTTGGAAAACGATGTGCTCCCGAGAAAGAAGCTTCTTTTTTAGGATCGTAATAATCTAAACGCTCTCCCATAGCATCAATTCAAACTCACGTGCACCGGGTAAAGTTGGGTCTCGTTTCTTTAGGGTGGATTAAAACAAGTCGTCGATATGAGATCCAGGTACCACTCGATCGTCTAAAAGCATTTGGCCGTCTTCATTCCAATCTAAATTCTTTTTGCTAGTGGCGTCTTTAAATAGTTTTTTGGCTTTGGTTCGTTTTTTAAAACGCTTTAGCACTGCACTTTCAGACAAGGGTTTTTTTACTGTTTTCGGTTAAAACTTTTTCAGAAATAACTTTGATTTTTGCAACGCCTCGTTATATAGAGTTACTTTCTCGCTGTCGGGTCGGTTGGAAGTTAAGATTTCTTGCATTTTAGCATCCAGTTCAGAAAGTACTTTTTTATCCGTGACTTGATGTTTGTTTTTGAGTTTTTCGTACACCTCAGGTTCCAACGCGATTAATTTTCTCATTTTATAAGACTCCCTACCACACCACTAATGACTGGAGCGAGTGCAGACAACAAGATGAGTAAAAATCCACCTTTTTGTATAATTCTTCGTTTGGTTTTTAACGCTACCTTACGGTCAGCCAACTTTCGAAGTTTGGTCTTGTGTGGTTTTAATTTCCGCTTGTGGTGATGCGATATCTTTACGTTTCCTTGCAGCACGTTGTGAGCACAGTCACAAAGACAACGTATTAACTCCGGCAATGCTTTGTCTAAAATACGCTTTTGCAAAGGTGCAGGGGCTTTTTGTAGCAAACGCAAGGTGGGTCCGTTTTTTCGCAAGCGGTTCATTGATAAAGATAATGCGTGTCTTCTGGAAAAATCCCTGAACACAGACGTTGATTATCGTGTGTTTCACAGCGTAAGTCAATCACCAAATAACCTCTATGCAAAGATACAGCATCTTTATTTGCCTCCAGTGCGTTTTTATACGTTTTGGGGTAGATCTGACGTAAGAAATGTGCAATTTGATTCGCATCCCTACAACTTTTAAAGAGTACCATAATTTGTGTGTTGAGACTTATTTCACGCAAGCCTTTATGAAACAAATTTTGTACTGTCATGAGAACACTGAAATGAAAGTGATGGGAGTAGACGCTATAAATCTTGGATAAGAATTCAGAATTGGCAAACATCAAATGGTTGTTTTTTTCATTCTTGCGATAAATGCAATACCAACCGAAACTCTGACGGTAGTTTGGAAGTGATGCATCCTCTTAGAAACATTCCCCATGAAGATATTCGGGAAGAGACAAAAAACAATAAAAAAAGTTTGGAAGAAGGGTTTCGCGTGGTGGAGATGAGGGAGTGTGAATGGTTGAAGATAAGAAAACAGCCGGAAGTCTCTCGTTTCTTAAAAACTTTAAAATCCGTAACACCAAAAAGAAAATTGACTTTTGAAAAAATTTTAGAAGGCGTTCGAAACGAGAGTTTGTATGGTTTTCTTATCGTCGACATCCACACTTACGACGAGTTAAATGAAAAATTTAAAGATTTTCCTTTAATTATTAAAAATAGCTTCATTTCTCTGGATGATATTGGTTCGTATATGAAGAACGTGGCAGAGGAGCATGAACTTTTAAAGAAAGAACAGAAATATTTAATTAGTAGTTATTTTGGAGAGAAATTTTTAATTAATTCGGAAATGGCCAAATTTTACCTAGAAATGGGTTTCAAAATCACCAAAATTTATGAATTTGTAGAATTTTTTCCGCAAAAATGTTTTGCTCCTCTGGCACAAGAAATTGTAAATTCAAGACGTTTGGCTGATACTGATAAATTCAAAACAGTAATTGCATTAACAAACAAATTAACTGGAAATTCGCTTTATTCTGCTAGTTTGTTAAATAAGGAGAAACACAGGAACATTACGTACCATTCGGGGGACACAGTCAATAAAACCATCAACGATCCTCGTTTTATTCATTTGGATGAAATTAAAAAAGATATCTACGAAGTAAAAAGTTTAAAAAACAAAATTGTAAACGATCTCCCTATTCAAATTGGACTCAATGTATATTTAAATTCAAAACTCCACATGTTGAAATTCTTTTATTTGTTTTTAAAAAAATACATTCCAGATCGTCATTTTGAGTTGTTAGAAACCGATACCGACTCTATTTATTTTAGCATTAGTAAAGAAAATTTGGATGACTGTGTCCCTCCCCATTTGAAAGCGAGTTACTTTCGCGATAAATTAAAATGGTTGACTTCGGAGGTATGTCCCAACCACGAAGAAACCTTCATCCAGAGAAAACTTGAAGGTGAGGAGTGGGACGCACAACCTTGTTGCACTTCATTCGAGTTGTTTGATAAAAGAACTTTGGGTAAGATGAAGTTGGAGTACGAAGGGAACAACCAAATTTATTTGGCTTCAAAATCGTATTTTTGCGAAGGGGAAACAAACAAACAAGTGTGTAAAGGGGTGTCCATCGCTCAAAACCCATTAACATTTGATCAGTATGCGCGTGTTTTGGAGACCGGTAAACCACTCCTAGTGGAAAATCGCGGGTTTCGTTCGAAAAAACATCAAATTTTTAGTTACATTCAAAAGAAAAGGGGTTTGAGTAATTTTTACCCCAGGAGAAAGGTGTTGAGCGATGGGGTTCACACGGTGCCACTAGATTTATAAAATTTTTAATTTTACCAAGTTTCTCACGCACCGTGGGGTTTCCAAAAATTGTTGTATTTTTCCGTGAATTTTTCAACCAGCAAAGTTTTTGTGATTTCCTAACTATCGAAGTTTGTGTATTTTTTATCCATGTTTTTCTATGTTTTTCGTCAGTGTGTTTTTTCGTCCATGTATTTTTCCTAACTATCAAAGTTTGTGTATTTTCGTGCATTTTTCATTACAAAAGGGTTATGTTACAACGTTAGTAGTAAGAAATGATTTTTTTCGTTGGTGTCCGGAGGAGCCCTCGGAGGAGCGCGGTGGAGCGCTGACGACAGTGCGTTTCGAACCCTAGACTCCATGAACCAAGGTCCAAACCCTATCTTTTTAATGCTTATGTTTCAAATCAATTTAGTTTCAAATTAATAAGTTCTAAAAGAAAAAATAAAATTAATAAGTTCTAAAAGAAAAGAATAAAATTAATAAGATCTATTGAAAACGATTTTAAGTTCTAGACAGTTACGACGTATTTCGTGAAGCCGCATCATTTCCTGTTCTGAATCGTATCGATTTAACCTTAAGTAAACTCTAAGTCCAAAAAAGCGATTTAATTTTTCTAACTTTAATCTCAAAGGTAATATTGGTGCACGTTTAACCGTTAATTTTTATTAGACCGTTGTTTAATTTTTTTCTTGAAAACTTTAATTTTTGTCATATCTAAACTCAATTTTTCTTGACAGCCTCGAATTTTAGATACCTTTGTTCAATTTTAAAACTTTTTTCTCTAAGCAACCTTGATTTTTTGTTATAACTTTGTTTAATTTTTGGCAACCTTGATTTTGTTGTACTTTTGTTGAATTTTTGGCAACCTTGATTTTTAGATTGCCTATTTTTTCTACAATACCTTGTTTTATTTATGTTCAATTTTTTCTTGAAAACCTTGATTTTTGTCACACCTAAACTCAATTTTTTTTCTAAACAAGTTTGATTTTTGCTATACCCTTGTTGAATTTTTGTCAACCATGATTTTGTTATTCCTTTGTTGAAATTTTTTCTTTAAACAACTTTGATTGTTGTTGTAGACCATTCGTTATTACTTTCTAGTATTTATGACAGTAGACCATTCGTTTTTACTTTCTAGTATTTATGACACCATTCGTTTTTACTTTCTAGTATTTATGACAGTAGACCATTCATTTTACTTTCTAGTAGACCATTCATTTACTATACGTTTCAAGTCGATTTAGCTTCAAAAATTATTTTTAGTCTTAGTGATATGCAGCTTTAAAATTTATTGAAAACGGTTTTATTGATTTTTGTATAGTTTCACTTTCTAGTGTTTACAACACCACTCATTTTACTTTCTAGTAGACCATTCATTTACTATACGTTTCAAATCAATTTAGCTTCAAAAATTATTTTTAGTCTTAGTGATATGCAGCTGTAAGATTTATTGAAAATAATTTTATAAAGTTCTAGACAGTTACGACGTATTTTCTAAAGCGTGACATAATTTCCTGTTCTGAACGCTATTGATTTGAGCTTATCATCTTTAAAAAGAATCAATTGTTGCTTACTTTTAATTGATATTGGTGCACGTTTAAGCGTTCCCTAGACAATCTTGATTTTTAGATACCTATAGTCAAAAGTTTTTCTAGACAAGTTTAGTTTTTAGATGAATATTAACTTTAAACATTTCTCTAGGTATACTTAACTTTTATTTGTACGATATTTTTTCTCTGTAACCTTAATTTGTGTTAAACCTTTGTTTGATTTTTTCTCGACAACCACGATTTTTATTATTCTTTTGTTGAATTTTTAAAAGTTTATCTTGATTTTTAAGTATCTATCTTCAATTTTTCTTTCTAAACAAGTTTGATTTTTGTTACACCCTTGTTGAATTTTTTCTTAAAACCTTGATTTTTATTATTTTTTTTTGAGCTTTTATTTAAATTTATTTTGATTTTTAGATACCTATATTTAATTCTTTTCTAGGCGACCTTGATTTTTGTTGTACCTATATTTAAAAATTTTTTTCTTTAACAACTTTGATTGTTGTTGTAGACCATTCATTTTTACTTTCTAGTATTTATGACAGTAGACCATTCATTTCTAGTGTTTATAACACCATTCATTTACTATACGTTTCAAGTCGATTTAGCTTCAAAAATTATTTTTAGTCTTAGTGTTATGCAGCTGTAAGATTTATTGAAAACGGTTTTATTGGTTTTTGTATAGTTTCACTTTCTAGTGTTTACAACACCATTCATTTTTACTTTCTAGTAGACCACTCATTTACTATACGTTTCAAATCAATTTAGCTTCAAGTTAATATTAATAAGTTCGAAAAGAAAAAGTAAGATGAATTCTATTGAAAACGATTTTAAGTTCTAAACAGTTACGACGTATTTCCTAAAACCGCGTCGTTTTCTGAATGGTAGCGTGACCTTATGGTCTTTAAAAAGAAGCAGTGTGCTATGAAGTTTTTCAATATGTATGTTCATCAAGAATTATCACCAAGTGTAAAGCGAGCAACTTTATAGATTCAATGTCTGTTTCAAGATTTCATCAAAAGAAAAACATAGTAAGAAAGTTATCTCTACAGACAGTTGCAAAACTCACCAAATGTTTTCCCTAGAAGAAGATTGCACAATACTGGTGCAATCTATTGCTAAAAATAACACAGAGGTGTTGCGCAATACTCAGTTTTTCCCATGGGGATTTCCCTAGGGTATTAAAAGAACATTACTAAAAATAGCACAGAGGTTTGTTGCGCAATAACTTTCCACAGGTATATAAGCAGACACTTTTGAAGAATTGGTTATTCTACTTTAAAGTCGTTGAAGAAAGAAGAGCTATTCAAGATGTTCAAGTGCAATGTTTGCGAGAGTACTTTTACAAGAGAGCGTAATATGCGCCGTCACAAGAAAAATGTACACGAGAAATCAACTGGAGTTTGCTGTGATAAATGCAACAAAACTTTTACTAGAGCTGATAACTTGAAAAAACACGAAAAAGTATGCTGCAAGTGTCGTCGTTGCAACAAACAATTTGAAACTTTGAAGTTGTTGAACAATCATTGTTGTTTCATCAAGGAAGCACCCCCAATGAAAAACTCTGTTGCAGTCAACAACGGTAAGTTTATTTATTTCAACGGTTTAATTTGGAATGAACACAATTGTTTTTCATAGATAGCGCACCCCCAACCAAAAAGGCGAAAATTGATTCTCAGAATACCAATGGTAAGTTTTATGAAAAGTGAGTTAACTTTGAAATAATTTTTGTTTTTGTTGTAGAACCCCAGAATTCTGCTAAAAGTTTACTTGAAGTCGGAGAGCTAAACTCAAACGGTACGTTTTGATAAAAATTTTTATTTTAAAGTTAATGTCGGTTTTTCTTAGATCGGTCACAAACTGGTGCCTCGCCGGAAAACTCATCAAAAACTCCGGCTGAAAATTCGGTCGAGGTTTCACACGGTAAGTCTATTTTCGCAGTTTGATTTTGAGGTACTATAAATTTTTATTTTGCAGAAATTATAGAAGAACCCACAAAAAAGAAACCTGTGGCAACTAGCAATGGTACGTTTTTTGTATAAAAGAGCTTGATTTGAAATTAATGTTGTTTTTTCTTAGAAGTGGAAGATGAGGAGATCAACACCCTCATGAGAAAGCATCGAACCAGTATCCGGACTTTTTACAAAAAAGGCAAAGTGCAATCCATATTTAATTTTTGTTACAATCAAGATCTAAAACTTTTAAACCCAAAAATTATTCATCAAATTTTAAATTTTAAATTCCACCGTTTCAAAATTAATTACAGTTTTGGTTATATTTTAAAAAATATTAATGATAATGAATTACGATACTACCACTCATCGTTCAACAACAGTGTGATGATGGGAACTGCGCGTTTAATTAGCAATCGCCAAGAATTAATAGAGTTTTTGAATACGTTATCCGAAGAATCCTTTTTTGAAAAAATTAACCGGCCCGATAGCAAATGGAAAGTGGTAGACATCCCCAATATTACCTTTTATATCAATCACATAAAAGATGCCCCTCTTGGTGCCCCAATTTTTCTTCCTGATTATATTATGAACAACCGTGGTTTAAGGAATGTAAGTTCTAGCGACAATTTATGCTTTTTTCGTTGTTTGGCAGTGCACCAAGGTGCAAACCCCCACTGGTGCGAACAACCTGCCAAAAATTTATTTTGTGCATACTGTACTCGTTTTGACGTGGCGCCTGCAGATTTTGCAGGCGTTCAACTTTTTGATTTTCTGCACTTAGAGGATTTTTTTGAACTGAATCTCATTGCATATGAGCTCGACGGTAAGGTTGCCAAATTGGTTCAACGGAGCCGCGAGTTCTACAAGGAGAGTTCTACAAGTTTGGAAGAGACACACCCCCTGAAAAACATTCCTCATGAGGATATTCGGAAAGAAACAGCAGACAACAGGAAAAAGTTGGAAGAAGAAGGGTTTCGCGTGGTGGAGATGAGGGAGTGTGAGTGGTTGAAGATAAGAAAACAACCAGAAGTTTCTCGTTTTTTAAAAACACTTAAATCGATAACACCCAAACGAAAACTAACTTTTGAAAAAATAATAGAAGGCATTCTCGAAATGAGTGCTTGTACAGTTTTCTTATCGTTGACATTCACACTCCCAACGAATTAAAAGAAAAATTCAAAGATTTCCCTTTAATCATAAAGAACAGTTTTATTTCTCGAAAAGACATTGGTGACTATATGCAAAACGTGGCAGAGGAGCATAACCTTTTAGAAAAAGAACAAAAATATTTAATCAGTAGTTACTTTGCAGAAAAATTTTTAATTAACTCGGAAATAGCCAAATTTTATCTAGAAATGGGATTAAAAATTACCAAAATTTAAAAATTCGATGAATTCATAACCTCACGTGGTGGTACAACTTTTGGTATGACGGTAATAATTACCACTATGATCCCACAGCTTATCACAGTGTACGCATTGGTACACACCGCAATAGCTTTCAAAATCTACAATCACACTTAGATGATTTTCGTAAACGTTCAATCGCATTGTCTTCTTGTAGAACTCG